>JARQOC010000001.1:308140753-308181286 GCA_033576535.1 Allobates femoralis | reverse complement strand
ACCAAATACAGTGTTATAGTTACATCTATCCTATTCCTCATTTTAATAATAATGTAGGAAATGTGTAATAGGATATATGTAACTATAACACTGTATTTGGTCATATGATTAATATATGGGAATATATGTAAGGAGAAATGGTGTTAATCTATTATATAATCATGAATGGGTTTTTTGCCCCTTCTGAGTCCACACGCGCTGCGAGTCAGCGTGGTCATGTGGATACGCCCGAAGCATTGGCCGCGCAGCGGCCATTGCGAGCAGTTCTAAGGCGACTCGCTATGCCCGCGCAGCGGGCATGGCGAGTCGCCTTAGCAGCGCGAAGCATTGGCCGCGAAGCGGCCATTGCGAGTCAGAGACTCGCTCTTCTAGAATCCCGATGCATGTGCATCGGGCACCCAGCTAATAATATATAACTGGGGAACAATTAGAAAAACATTTTCTGTTGAGTTAGGTTTTTGAGCTGATTTATACTAAAATTGTCATGCTGATTCCAAAAATGTAGTCAGTTTTTTTCTAGCACGTCAAGTTTTTCCTCCACAACTTACCTGCCAGAGAAGCACAATTGCACTGATATCTGTAATAAGACTTGTTATCTGATTACAATTCGACTCATACAGAGCTGTAAAAAACATGATAGTGTTAAAAAACATATATGTCATGCCTATTTCTTATATATTTCATTTTTTGTTCATATTTGTACTATTTAAAAAAAACAAAAAACACTTTTTAGGTACAGTAGTTTACATATTTTTGAGAAGACAAAAATCCTATAGTTCAAAAACTTGACGTGATAGAGAAAAACTGAGATCATTTCTGGATTCAGCATCCAAAAATTAATTAAGAACAGTTGTCTGACCTAACTCCTAAAAAATTGTGCTCCCCTATAATTGCATTAACAAAAATTGATGTAAATGGAGTGTATAAAATGTCTTGCCGGAGCCATGACTAGCTGCTAGAGGAAGGAAGTTTGATCCCGAAATGTTGCGTATACACCTGATGGCCCAATAAAGGCGGATTATTAGGAAAATAAGGAGTGCTGCAGTCTCTTTTTTCTTCTCGCCACGACAGCACCCACATGAGAGAGGGGATCCGCCCACCAGGACAGGAAACCTACAGATAAAAAGGGGCGGTCCCCCTCGCTCCCTCAGTTTGGTTTCCTGTCCTGAGGGGAACCTGCAGCAAAAAGGCTTACCTGGGTTCAATCAGCCTCTGTGCGGTATCTTTGCGAACGGCAGGGCCTGGAACTCCAGAAGCAGCGTCGGGAAGTCCGGTTTCCGGCTCTCCCCTCGTCTGACTGGGATGTCACGATGTCAGCGCTGGATTTCCACCCTGACTCGTGGGAGCGCGGTGCAGTCTGGACAAGCTGCATTCATCCATGGTGGTCTCCAGGGGCAGCCAGGGGGCCCAGAGGTATGTATGACGGGCTGGTTAGCTGGCTGTCTCCGGCGGTCGCAGTGCCTGCACTTCCTGGGGGGCTGTGGCTCTATGGCGCGGTCATTTTGCCGCCGTTCGCGGGGGATGGGGGCCGTGCCCGGTGGCGGGCGGGTCCGTGTCTCCCGGTGCTGGGGCGTGGTGTCGGCGCGGTGGAGTCCGGGCTCTCCTGGGGAGTGTGGGGAGTCTGCGGCCACGGCGTTCGGCCGCCTTTCTAAATCGCTGCGCCGGCTTCCGGGCCGCGCCGGCGCCTGCGCAGTAGCCTGAAGCGCTTCTGACCCGGAAGTACTGCGGCTGTGCTTCCGGGCGGCCGGGGAGGTGGCCCCAGAGCGGGAGGTAATAGACAGTGCGGCAGCAGCGCCGCTGGTGTTCTGATCCCTATGATGTCGTCTCCTGGGGCAGGAGGGCTGCAGCAGCCTGACACTGATGTGCAGCCATCCAGCAAGACTCGTGGTGGCAGTGGGCGCAGCAAGGAGGCTGGGTCTGCTGACAGGAGTGACCGGACTAAGGCTGGTCAACCATCACAGGCTGGTCCTACACCTCCTGAGCCGGTCAGTATGCACAGCTTCACGGGGTGAGTGTGTCCTCTGCTCCTCTGCTGATCTCCTCCCTTTCTGTCTTTCTCAGGCTAAGAAGGGTAAAAAGCTGAAGCATAAAGAATGCGCTTTGTGTACGCAGCCTCTTCCCGAGACATATGTGAAGCGTCTGTGTCAGGCCTGTATTAATCAGACTTTGCAGGAGGAGTCCTCTGTTAAGACGGCGGACATTCACTCTATGATCCGGGAGGAGTTGTTGTCCTTCAGCGAGGTGGCTCATTCTCGGCCGTGTTCCTCCAGGGCTAGGAAGCCTGTGTCCCCTAGTGTGTCCTCCCCAGAGGGCAGCCCGGTTAGGTCTCAGGGGGTCTTCCGGTCCCCGTCAGCCTCTCCTGCTTCTTCTTCCTCATCGGATGATGAGGGAAAGTCCTGTTTCCCCCTGGACGGTGTGGACAATCTTGTCAAGTCCATCCGCCACACGATGGAAGTGCCTGATTCGAGGGAATCTCGTTCAGCGCAGGATATCATGTTCACCGGCCTCTCGGAAAAAAAGAGGCGTGCTGTCCCGGTGGTGGCGGCCCTAAAAGATCTGGTTTATCGGGAATGGGATAAGCAGGACAGACGGGGGGCTCTTCCTTCATCTTCCAAGCGGAGATATCCCTTCGATGATGGGGACTTAGCTACGTGGTCCAAGATTCCGAAGGTGGACGCTGCGGTCGCCTCCACGTCTAAGCGTTCCACCCTCCCGGTGGAGGATGCTGGGTTGCTGGCTGATCCGCTAGACCGAAAAGCCGAGATGTTGCTTAAGCGCACTTGGGAATCCTGCACAGGGGCCTTTAAACCCGCTATTTCAGCTACATGTACTGCCAGATCCCTGTTGGTCTGGGTGGATCAGCTTGAGGATCAGATTAGGTCAGGGGTTCCCAGGGACCAGTTGCTGTCATCTCTTCCATTGATCCGTGGGGCCTCGGCTTATCTGGCGGATGTGTCTGCTGATTCCCTGCGCCTGGCAGCGCGGTCTGCGGGTCTGACCAACTCGGCTCGTCGGGCCCTATGGCTTAAAGGGTGGAAGGGCGATTCTCAATCCAAGTCCAAGTTATGTACGCTCCCCTTCCGTGGTGAGTACCTCTTTGGCCCTGACTTGGATGAGATTCTGGCTAAGGCAGCTGACCGTAAGAGGGGGTTCCCTAACCCTCCTGTTCCGTCTTATAGGAGAGCCTTCAGGAGACGTCCATTCGGCCAGAAGAGGTCGTATAGGGAGAACCGAGACCGTTGG
Organism: Allobates femoralis; assembly: GCA_033576535.1. Taxonomy (NCBI): domain Eukaryota; kingdom Metazoa; phylum Chordata; class Amphibia; order Anura; family Aromobatidae; genus Allobates; species Allobates femoralis. The sequence continues at coordinate 308,178,043 of JARQOC010000001.1, read as the reverse complement.
GAACCCAAGGAGGGTAAACAACGGGGTGCCCTGTTTGGGGGGTCCTCCTCCTTTAAACCTGGAAAGAAGTACCGTTAGGTCGGATCTCCCAGTGGGGGGTAGGTTGTCGGTTTTTTCTGATCGTTGGGCTGTTATCTCCTCTAGTCCCTGGATTCTGAGGTTGATTGCCTCCGGTCTTACTCTGGACTTTGCCCGTTTTCCTCCAGATTCGTTTGTCCTTACCTCCCCTCCGTTGCATCATCAGCGTGCCCTGGTCCTGGAAATTCAATCCCTGTTGTCCAAACGTGTTCTTGTTGAGGTTCCGGTAGGCCAGGAAGGAAAGGGGTTTTACTCCCCCTTGTTTCTGGTGTCTAAGCCAGATGGTTCCTTTCGGACCATAATTAATTTAAAGAAATTAAATTCCTTCCTGGCGGTCCGGTCCTTCAAAATGGAATCAATTAATTCCACGATCAAATTGTTATTCCCTCGATGTTTCATGGCAGTACTGGACCTCAAGGATGCTTATTATCATGTCGCCATCCACGTCGATTACCAGCAGTTTCTGCGGGTAGCAGTCGTCTGGGAGGGACGGACTCGACATTTCCAATTTACGGCAATGCCTTTTGGTCTTTCAACGGCTCCTCGTGTCTTCACCAAACTAATGTCCGAGGTGATGGCTTTTTTGCGGCACCAGGACACGCTCATTGTGCCGTATTTGGATGACTTTTTGATAGTGGGTAACTCTTTCGGACAGTGTCAGGCCCGTGTGCTTCATGTCATCTCATCTTTGCAGGACTTGGGCTGGATCATCAACTGGGGGAAGTCCAGACTAACTCCCGTGACTCGTCAATCTTTTCTGGGTCTCCTTCTGGACTCTGTAAGTCAGCTCTGCCTCCTTCCAGATGACAAGATTTCTCATATCAGGACTAGGGTCAGCCAGGTTATTGCTCACCCTTCCCTGTCATTGCGGGAGGCCATGTCCCTGTTGGGTTCCCTTTCGTCTTGCATCCCGGCAGTTCAATGGGCGCAGTTTCATACGCGGCCATTGCAGCAGGCGGTTTTGCTGGCGGAGGTTGCCTTGCAGGGTCGGCTTCAGGGTCGTCTTACCTTGCCTCCGGACGCTGTGGAATCTCTTACCTGGTGGGTAGACCCGCTTCACCTTTCAAGGGGGGTTCCCTGGGTAGTTCGGCCTTCTAAGATCCTTCTGACTGATGCCAGTCCAGATGGGTGGGGGGCTCACCTGGGGACCGGTTTAGCTCAGGGTCAATGGTCGGCGGAGGACTCTTCAGATTCTTCCAACGTACGGGAGTTGAAGGCTATCCACCTTGCTCTCCTTCATTTTCTCCCACAGCTGCGGGGGTCGCACGTCCGGATCTTGTCAGACAACACCACGTCGGTGGCATATATCAACAAGCAGGGAGGTACTCGATCCCGGACGCTGCTGTCTATTGCAATGACTATCCTCAACCTGGCAGAGACCAACTTGTTGTCCCTTTCGGCCCTCCACATCCGGGGTGTCGACAACTCAACAGCGGACTTTCTGAGTCGCCATACCCTCCATCAGGGCGAGTGGGCCCTCTGCCGTCGGACCTTCCAGAAGATAGTTGCCTTGTGGGGTCTTCCGGAAATAGATTTGTTTGCAACCAGGGCCAACAGGCAAGTCAGCCGGTTTGCCTCCCTGGATTTCTCGGACGAGCCGGAGTTGTTGGATTCCCTCCAGTTCCCTTGGGCCTTTCGGCTGGCCTATGCGTTTCCTCCCATGAACTTGCTTCCAGTAGTCATCCGGAAGATCAGGGACGACGGGGCGAGGGTGATTCTCATTGCCCCATTTTGGCCCAAGAGGCCGTGGTTTTCCTGGCTCAGAGCCATGTCAGTGTCCGACCCGTGGCTACTTCCTTCTGTTCCAGGCCTGCTCTCTCAGGGTCCTTGCCGTCACCCTCAGATGCAGGGGCTCCACTTGACGGCTTGGAACTTGAAAGGAGCCTGTTAAGATTGCGTGGGTTTTCAGAACAGCTTATTTCCACCCTTCTCTTGAGTAGGAAGGAGGTTACAACAAGGATTTATGCTAGGGTCTGGCGGAAATTTCTTCAGTTCCATACTGCTCCTTTTACTCCACTTGTTCCCATCCCTTCTATTCTGGAGTTTCTTCAGAATGGTCGGGAGTTGGGGCTTTCAGTCAACACCCTTAAGGTCCATGTTTCGGCCTTGGGAGCATTGTATGGATCAGATGTGGCGGGTGACAGATGGGTGTCTCGGTTTATAGCGGCTTGTGAGCGTAGCACCCCGGTTCATGTTGCTCGGTTGGCCCCGTGGGATTTGGATCTGGTCCTTGACGCCCTGATGGGGCCCCCCTTTGAACCCCTTGAGGCAGCCTCCCTTAGGTCCCTGTCTCTCAAGACGGCTCTGCTAGTGGCCCTTACCTCGGCTAGGCGGGTGGGTGATCTCCAGGCTTTGTCTATAGATCCTCCTTTTTTGTCCATCTTGCCTGATAGACTTGTCTTGAAGCCGGATCCTTCCTACCTCCCTAAGGTCGCTTCCCGGTTTCATCGGAGTCAGGAGATTTTCCTCCCTTCCTTTTTTCCTACTCCGGGTTCTCCTGAGGAACAACGGTTTCATACGCTAGATGTCCGGAGATTAGTGTTACACTACCTTGATAGGACTAGGCCCTATCGACAGAGTAGGGCTCTGTTTGTGTCCTTTCAGGGTCCTCGTCGGGGGTTTGCTGTTACTAAGAGCACGTTGTCTAGATGGATCCGGGATGCCATCTGCTTGGCCTACTCGGTGACGGGACGCAATCCTCCGGAAGGTGTGCGGGTGCATTCGACTAGGGCTATGGCTTCTTCGCGGGCCGAGCGCGCTGCGGTCTCTATTGAAGCTATTTGTAAGGCTGCCACTTGGTCATCCCCTTCTACCTTTTATTCCCACTATCGTTTGGATTTGTCTTCTGACTCTGACTTGGCTTTCGGGAGATCTGTCCTCAGCACGGTTGTCCCTCCCTAAATCTTGCTCTCTGCAATTCTCTCATGTGGGTGCTGTCGTGGCGAGAAGAAAAGACATGATTACTTACCGGTAATTGTGTTTTATGGAGTCCACGACAGCACCCACTCACTTCCCTCCCTTGTCACGTTAATTGGTGTGTGTGCACTTTTCTCCTTGGGCCTTGCCCGGGGTTTCTTGAGTTTGTACGTGTGATGTTTCTTTGAGATGTGTTATGCTTCTCTTAACTCTGCGGTTCCCCTCATACTCTGTAAACAAACTGAGGGAGCGAGGGGGACCGCCCCTTTTTATCTGTAGGTTTCCTGTCCTGGTGGGCGGATCCCCTCTCTCATGTGGGTGCTGTCGTGGACTCCATAAAACACAATTACCGGTAAGTAATCATGTCTATTTGGTATAGTAGGAGAATCATATACGGCACTGCGGTGTATAAGCTGTGGTGCCCAAGTAGGGTTCCAATCCATGTTCAATAATAGTAATAAAACCTGATGCTCAATGAGATAATAGTGTGGATTTGAATTCATCAATGTAACAATCCGGAATCAAAAACATGTATAACATTTCATCTTTGTATGGACCTTCATCAGATAAATAGCTGAAAGGTATATGTTGGAATATGAGCATGTATGCTCATGAATAGCCGATGGGAATATCATAGGTTGTAGTGGCTTGTGGAGGTATATGTAGGCTGGCAGAAAAGCACCTTTTGTGACATGGACACAATCCACGTGGCACATAGCAGCCTACATATGACTCCACAAGCCACTACAACCTTTGATATTCCCATTGGCAATTTGAAAGCATATGTGGCGCCCTGTGTCTAGGCGTGGAAAAGTGGGGGGGTGGAGCCTAGGATAGAGTAGTGGGAGGGAAAGCTTTAGTTTAGTTAGTCCTGGAAAGGCAGTCAGCAAGGACGAGCCTGACAACAACGCTGCTGTGAGGAACCCCAACCTTCAAAGGGGGAACCAGGACAGAGGGCAACGGGACAGGACTGGTTGGAGCCGGCTGGTCACGTTGGGGAAGCATCGGCAGTGCGGGTAGCTGTAGCAGTCAGACGTTTATCCCTGGCTGCAGGCCGACAAGCTGCAGGCCCCTCACTAAAGGGGTAGCTGACAGAACCAAAGGGTACCTCGCCTATCAGGACCAAAAACTAGTTCCAAGATCACAGTGGCAATGGCCCAAATACCGGTGGTGGGAGTGTCAGGTCTCCCCTTAGAACCGGTAAAGGACACCCGTGCCCCACCATGCGAGATCAAGGACTGGCGGGAGAGCTCTGCGAGGGTGGTAGCATTGAAGAAGAATAAGTTAGACCCAGAAAGCCATAGAAGGAAGAACATCTAGAGACTCCATAACGGGAAACCTGGAACTGGTGACAGACCCCCGGTAAACCAGACTGTACCGTATACCATCACCATCTGCCGGTACCCATTAAAGTGGAGTTAAAGTTGAATTGTACTCGGTTATCCTTATTGCGGTGCCCGGAGGACTCAGCATCAGCAGCTGCTCGGCAGAGGGGTAAGAACTGCAACACCAACTACCACTACAACTCCCCTCATCCCCTTCATCGTCACCAAACCTACAACTGCTGCCCTGAGGTAATAGCTCCACCTGTAGAGAGCTGTCCCACACTCTGCTGCACACACCATCACCTCAGCGGCCGGCTTGCAGCGCCGGTACCATCTTACCGGGAACTACAGGTGGCGTCATGATCCCCTGTAAATACTCGCTTTTCCCCCACCACCATCTACTCAAATGATCATCAGGGCACGGAACTGGGTTGCCGTCCACCCGTGACTCCCCATTCAAGTCATCACCCCCGGTGTCAGAGTACCCCTAGCCCTGGCCGCATCACATACATGCTCACATTCCAACATACAACTCTCTGCAATTTATCTTATGAAGGACCATACAAGACCAAAATGTTATACATACTGTTAATTCCATATTGTTACATTGATTGATTAAAATCCACACTACCTGCAAAATTATCTCATTGAGTGCTAGGTTTTATTACTGTTATGAAACTAACATATACTGTAAGCACACTGTATGGGGATTTTATATGGGCATTGTATGGTTATTTGTACACTACAAGGGAGTGCATATAATAAGGGGGCACCAGCAGAAACTACTTCACAGCGCACTATACACCTTGTTAAACACATCAGACAGCTGTCACATGTGGAGGTAGACGTGAAAGGGTGTGTCTGAGCTTTCAGCTCTCCACCCTCTCAACTCTAAGTAGTTCTGCTTCCCTCCACTAAGTGTCAGAGATAGAGCTCATTCTCATCTAGGACCTGTGCTGGGCAAACGTGTTTGCTGGAGCAGCTGCTGTTTCCTTCCATTGGAGTTGTTGTCCTTCTCCTGGTCTGTGGGTGGGGCTAGGGGCTCTTAGCCTAGGTCTGATTAGAAGTGAAGGGCTAGGGTGGTGACCTAGACCTCTCCGCCATCTAGGACACCTCTGGGACAGGGTGAGTTAGGAAACCCCAGTCTAAGGGTCAGACAAGCTCCCCTGAATGCCTTACCTGCCTTACCTTCCCGCTGCCTTACCTATCAGCTGTACCTGTCCGTGACAACAGCTAGTCTATCGTATTAAACAGACATCTACATATTACACAATGACCAGCATGACTATAACTCTGAAACAAAATATTGAAACAAATGTTCACAAACATTACAAATTATGTAAGGGAAAAATATTCCATTACTTTAGAGTTCATCTATCAGATAACCCAATAACACTTAACAAATGAGGGCAAAAAAGAGGGGCGCACCATGAAGAAGCAGGCAATGTATGTAAAAAAAACACTGTCCCCCGATTAAGGTAGTATACTTTTTGGCTCCCACCCCTCATACTGCCCTCCTTCCAGCATCAGATAGATGTCCTCCCTCATAGTGGTCCTAGTTCTTTCCTTTTTATAGAAACAAGCATACAAAATATATAGGATTAACCCAGGAATGAATTAGAAGCATATCTGATCCAAACGATGGTCCTATCAGGGTTGGACACATGAAGGGTTTGTGCCTGGACCCTCCTATCCATTATCTCCACCTTAAACTTTTTAAGTGCCATTTTGCCCAACACATGTGTGCATGATATACATGCACAACATAATCCTATACCATGGTTATATATATTGACCATTCTGAACTAAAAGTAACGGTTTACTACATATTAGGATTTTCATACAGAGTAGTTATATTGGCACAAATTTACCCTGCTGCTTGGTACAAATACAAGTTAGCAGTGGCAAAATTTTCCAATCAAGTGAAATACCAGAAGACAAATTAAAGAATACCCAAGAGGCAATTTTAAGTATTTATTGTTAATTATTATTCTTGCTTGTAGTCTATGTCTTCCTCCACAAATCTCTCTTTAAGTTTAAGAAAGGGCACCTCCTTTAACATAACACAGGGTGTCACTTAACCACTTACATGACCATTGCTATGTCTTTGCAGAGAGTTTTTAGCAGCATATATTTACATATGTGATACATGGATAGATCGTGTCTGTGAAACCACATAGCCAATATTTGCCGCAGATTTATATGGTGAAGGAAAAGCAGTTATTTTGCACTGTATATTCTGTAAGATAAAACTGCTTAATTTACTAATTATTATGATTATAAAAAATCTTTATACTGTAGGTCATCAATATGAAAATGGTGATTTCCGACACCCCGCACCTCCACCGATCAGCTGGTTTTAGCTTCAGCAGCGGTCAGATGTAAACAATGAAATGAGCTGGAACAGCACCGCTTCCTACACATTATAGTGGCCATTGTCTGACACTACAGGTCATCTATGGAAGTGAATAGGAGCTGAGTTGTAGTACCTGGGTGCGGCCACTACATATTAAATGGAGCTGTGCTGTTCTACCTCCATTTACATCTGGCCACATATTTGGTCATATTGATCTGTCCTGAGGGAGGGGCCATGTGGCCTTGAAACGTGAAGACAAATACATCAATATTATATTTTACCTATTGTTTTCCTTGTTTGTATGGCAGCACGGTGTTTAACCCTTTTCTACTCCTGGTTATTTTTACATCTGGCCGCAATAGCGCTTGATAGGAGGGGACCAACCTGATCTTGATGACCTATCCCGAGGATAGGTCATCAATATCTTAAGTATAGACATGAAATCATAGTCAACTAGTTAGTTTTGGTTGTCCTGTCAATTGGTAATGTGTAAAGCCCCATAAATAATGCACACAATGCGTAGTTGGTGAAGATTTCCTTTGTGCGCAGTAAATATGTCACGTAATATAACACTAGCTAAGATTTTTACATCTAGCCTCACTTTTCTGTTCGTAAATTGACCAACAGCATGTCAATTATTTGGGTAATTGTTCTACCCAACTTGTTGCTTAACATGTGTAGTTGGCTACAGAAACACTGAACATACACTGTGGAAAATGCACATGCAATCCACAGCATAGTGGATGACTATGATCATGTTAGGCATGTCTTCACACCCCTAAAAAATATTAATAGTGTATTATTGGGAGAGTCCAGACCCAGATTTCTTGTTAGGAGAGTCCAGGCCCAAATTTGCTGTGGATTTGACTTTGTATAGATAACCCCATCGACATGTTACGGAAAAAAATCTGTGCGAAAAATTGAGGATGATTTTAAAATCTGCAAGATATGAATTATGTTATAAATTTGTCAGGGATTGTCACTGTGGATTTCACCTCTTCACTTTGTGGAGCAGAAATCCTTAATGAATAAACTGCCAAATCCACATATAATGTGCAGATTTTACTGTGGACAAGCTGGGGAATATTTGATGAAATGAGTTGGTAAATGTGAGTCAGATATGGTAAGTAGTATCCGAACAATATATGAAATTTTTACCATTTCATCCCCAAGATGTCCGACACTCAATTTTATTAGGGCAAATTGATGTCAGTGGCTCACTTCCCCTGCAGCGGCCTCTGCAGGTAAAATTATGAATTACACTTCGGTTATAATACATGCTTGTTGCTTGCCTCTCTTCTTTACACCAACTGCTCCTTCTATTAGAATTAGAAAGTGCAGTAAATCCCCAATACCCAAACTGCAGACTACCTGGCAGTAGATGTCTTAAGGTGGGGTTACACGTTGCAATATCGTTCCGATATCGCAATTCAATGGTGCGGGAGCGCGCATTTAGTGCACGTTTCTCCCGCATCGCATCGGAGGTTTACACGTCCCGATATCGTGATACAACTTCGTACGATGTCTACGCCCCCCAACCCAGGAACGACCATTTAACATGGGAGTGAATGGGTGACGTTGAACGTCACATCGGAGTTGGGCTGTCACACAGCACGATCCGGCTCCAATCTCCATTCAATATCGGAGCATTGGAGAGCACGCTCATTCAATCCCCGATATCGCATTGACATCGTTCCTGCATCATATTGGACGTTCACACCATACAACGCAGGAACGATATTGGCTCCAACGATCGAACCACGTGACGTTTCATTGAAATTGGACACCGATATCGCAACGTGTAAAGCGGCCTTTATGCTTAATTCATTATATTTGTTATATATAGATAGATGTCAATTTACTATGGTGAATGACTTGAACAGAAATATTCATTTCTATAGATACATGAGCACCAACACTTTTATTAAAGCTTCTTTTCTGCAGGAATAGCCCTATAGTTTGTATAGTACAATATAGGAATATTATTTCAATGAGTTTCATGGTATTTTTTTAAGTATTAATTATCTGCTTTATCCCTTTGGCTACTTGAAATTGACTGATTTATTTACACTGAAATATAGGTATCTGCCATTTGATCTAAAAGTACCATTACTGACATGATCCCTACTTTTTGTGTATCAGTTTAAAGGTAACTAAACACCAAAAACAATCCATACTAAATAAGAGGTTTAACCAAAAAAGTAGCAAAATATTGAGCATATAGTCAGTAATTGAAATAACAAGATGGCATTAGTTAGTGTAAAATTGCACATTAGAAAATACTTAACAATGAAGCAGAAAATACTTGGGACAAAGTCATATGAAATAAGTAAAACTAATGGTATAAGGGCTTCATTTAAGTTTTACATAGAGGTTTTAAAAACATTACATTTCTTCCAAATCCAACAATTATTAGTTTATTTGGCATCAACCATTCTACAGTGAACAAATATCAGTCATTTATAGGTAGATACATAATAGATAGGTAGAAATATGGTTAGAAAAAATACAGATAGATTATTGATCAATACAAGTATAGATAATAAATAATAGATACTAGATACATAAATAGATAGATGACAGAGATATAGTAGATAGATAGATAGATAGATAAAAATAGATAGAAATAGATACATTACAAGTATAGATAATAGATAGAAATAAAGGAGAACATACAGAGATAGAATAGATAGATAGATAGATAGATAGATAGATAGATAGATAGATAGATAGATAGAGAGATAGTCATTTGTGGAGCATCAATATCTCTGTATTTCATCCAGAAGATTTATGAGAACCTTATTTCTGAATTCTTCCTTATAACTACACATTTTTGTATATATTCTATTATTCACTCCAAATATATCCATTTTATAAAAGCCTCTGGACAAACGATTTAAAAAAAGGAAAAGTGGAAAGGTCAGAGAATGGAATACAACAGAACAGAAGAGAAAAAATTAGTATGCACCTTGAGATTGATCAGGGAAATGTCAAATCTGATGTAAAAGTTGTGTAGGAAAACTGGAACTATTGGTTTCAAATGACACACACACATGCACACACACATGCACACACACACACTACATACACACATACATACACACACCACCACATACACACATACATACCACACATCATACACACACACATACGCACATACGCAACACACATACATACACACACACACACACACACACACATATACAGTTAGATATAAGCAAACATTTAGGACACATTTAGTTCTAACAGTCATGTGCAGAGCTGTGGAGGTGGAGGAGGACACCTGTAGAAAGAACAGGTAACTTTAGGCTGGTTAATAACACTTTTTTTTTAATGTAGTACGACTTTTACAAGCACAAAACGAATACTGCCTTCATGTGACTGGCATCATTGACAACATGTCAGTAAGATTATCATCGATATCTCTCAAGTTCCTTGAGTGAATCTTTCTAATAACATTTTGTTCTATATATTCAAACTATAGACAAATATGTCACGAGTAGTTAAAAACAGGGCAATTTGTGGGAGTAATGAGGGTTTAATAGAGGGCACAACTACATAAGAATGAGAATCCAAATAAAGGTCACCCTACATTAACACCAATATGGATAGATACATAGATAGATGATAGAGAGAGAGGAGAGATAGATGTAAAACTGGACTGCAGCACTCTTCAGAATTTTCGTTAAGCCTTTATTGGCCTTCAGATGAAAAATGGCGACGTTTCGATCAACCTGTGACCTTCTTCCAGCAGCCTGCTAGAATTAGGTCACAGGTTGACCGAAACGTCGCCATTTTTCACCTGAAGGCCAATAAAGGCTTAACGAAAATTCTGAAGAGTGCTGCAGTTCAGTTTTACATATATATGGTCAGTATTTTGGTGGTTGATTCCTACCCAAGGCTGATTTTTAGCACCAAGGCTTTGCTACTTAAAACGCTGCTCTGTTTTTTCTTTTAGATAGATAGATAGATAGATAGATAGATTAGATTAGTGATAGATAGATAGATAGATAGTAGATAGATAGATATAGATAGATAGATAGATAGATAGATAGATAGATAGATAGATAGAGATACATAGATAGATAGATAGATAGATTAGATAGATAGATAGATAGACCTATATGTGTATAATACAAACACACATTTGAATATGTTCATGTACATAGGCAGACAGCAATACATGCTGGGTCACACTAACATGTAAATAAACATTGCTAGAAAGCAGAAAATGTAGTGAAACTTACTAGTAATGATTATCCACCTGCAGAGTGGTGCCAGGTTTAATGTAGTTAATTTTAGTTTGCATATCAGTCTATCACAGTTTCTTTTAGGTACAGGTATGAAGAAAAAAAAAGTTAAAACGTTATAAAACAAAAATAACCTCCACACCTCAAGGTAGTGTAAGTTCTGGTGGCACATAGTACTGATATATTTCTAGATATATAGATAGATAGATAGATAGATAGATAGATAGATAGATAGATAGATAGATAGATAGAAGGCTAGCACTTGATGCCAATCTCTGGAGCAGCCTGTATGGAGGGGGCATGAAATGCCAACCTGGGATGACACCACCCATCTTCCCAAGGGGGCAGTATGGAGAGCAGAACCAGCACTTGCAGAACAATGCACAGGGGACACAAGGGAGACATTAGATAAAGTGTTAACTTAATGATTTCCCCGTTGAATGTGGTCTGTGCCTCCAGCCAGCACAAGCTGCCACATCTCCTACTAAATGAAACCCGACAGCTGCTATATTCAACAGGGCCAGGAAAAAGAGGGATTAAGCCTGGGTGGGAGTGAGGGGGGCTGTAAAGTTACTTCCCTATCATTACTATCAGTGCTCCCCTGGGGCAGGTATAGGGTAGGTGCCCTGTGTTAGGTGCCGGGCATGCTGTGTCCTCAGCTCTGGCACCAGGACTGGCATTGTCTTGTTTATATTCCTGTGTAATTACAAGCTCTTTTTGCTACCTACCTATTGATTCACCAGTGACCCGTCAAAAAGAGTAGCATGGGAATTCTGGAGTGACACAATGCCAGCAGGGCGAGCACTCGCCCCCCTCCTGCAGGCTGTACAGACTCCACCTCTGAGCCCCTCACAGGACAACATGACTGCAGCTTGTAGGGTGTGTGACACCCATCACCTCACACAACCGCCACTGTACACTGCCCAGAGCCTCCCGGAGGAATAATGGGCACCAATATTACTAGTCATCCTGGGAGCCCAGCCTGCACCATGTGCTGTGACCCGGGGTCATTCATTAGGCTCAGGGGAGGCCTGTGCTGGGGCATCTCTTCCTCCACCACCATGGTCCTGACAGTACAACCACAGAAAACACACTTTATTGAACTGGGAAACCGTTCTGAACATCCCGCAGCGGAGCCCGGGGGCCATTGTGTGCTATAATTGCTTAAAGATATATGGCAGCTTAGATTACTGTAATTACCATCAGAAGCTGCTGAAAGAAGTTAGTCTGGGTCTAAGGGACTGCAGCTTGGCTTCTTATTACCACCCAGGCAGAGATCAGCCCGCATAGCTATACACTGAGCCAGGCCGCACTACAAGGCTCAGCAAGCACACCGGCAGAAGGAGAGCCCTGAGCTACACCGCCTGCCACACCCAGCCGTCTGTCTATCTATCTATCTATCTATCTATCTATTATCTATCTATCTAGCATGTATCTATCCAATTATCCTCTATTATCTACAATTAATCTATCTATATTTCTTTCTATCTCTCCTATCTATCTATCTATCATCTATCTATCTATCTATCTATCTATCATGTATCTACCAATTATCCCTCTATTTATCTACAATCAATCAATCTATCGCTATTATCTATGTATCTATCAATCTATCTATATTCCTTTCTATCTCTCCATTCTATCTATCTATCTATCTATCTATCTATCTATCTATCTATTATCTATCTATCTATCTAAACTTTAGCCATTTACCTTATATACTATGTTCTTTATGCATTCACATTTCCATTTCCCTGTATTTTAAATATCCAATATATAAAAAACATGTTATTTATTAACTCCAGCTACCTATTATTTATCTTTCGGTCCATATCAGTATATACTTCTGTTCATAAACTGTCATTACCATTCCATAGACAATATGTTTCACCTTTGATTGACTAATATTAAATAGAAATGTGATAATTTAGTTCTATTAATTAGAAGAGCTGTAACAACATGACATCCCTCTAACATCCAGAGAGTTGTACCTGTCAGTTATGGAACTCAGGGGGCATGGTATATAGTCTTATCTAAGCAAGAGTATCTATCTATCTATCTATCTATCTATCTATCTATCTATCTCTATCTTTTCGTATATCTTGTAGATTATTTTCAATTTGGCAACAATGTTGAGATGAGACCATGGTAAAATCTCTACCAAGCTGAACTGTCCTGTTAAACAACTGATCATTCTATCATTGAATTATAAATGAGTTGACAGATAAATAAAAGACAAATCCCGCATTTGTGTTCTGTACTTCACTTGTTGAATTTTATATAGCAGAAAAAGGACAGCATATAAAATAAGTAGTTGTATTAATACATATATTACCACAATTATATATATATATATATATATATATATATATATATATATTCAATCACGTAATGGATACCTTACGTTGTGCACTTTACATCTCCTAAACAGGTGACAATTTGTACAGTTCTATTTGTATTTAATATATGGTAATTCCTTCATCAGTTATTATTTATATATGACTATGTATGCATGCCCTTTAGAAGAGTTGCATTACTTGTCTGGTACAATGACTTTTCGCACACTTGTCCAGAAGAATGTGTCTTTCTCCCCAGTAACCTGTGCTGAGGATTAGCTGCAGCGACTTTCCCTATACACAATCAAGCGCAGTGTATGGAGCCTGCATTCAGGATTAGGGGCAATGTGACTTTAAAGTTGTTTTCTTCTCTGCGATCTCTGGTTTCTAGGATTGTTTAATTAGCAATTCTGGGTGCAATAGACTCAGTTCAAATCCGCTTTCGCTTCATTATGCGATCGCTTGTAAAATCTCCTCTTGTTCTGAACACACTATAATAAGTTATCACTAAGGGTCTTAAATTAAACTCACTACAGTGTACACCAGGACTGCAGGGCAAAGGAAGTGCTCTATATATACACCAGGACTGCAGGGCAAAGGAAGTGCTCTATATATACACCAGGACTGCAGGGCAAAGTAAGTGCTCTATATATACACCAGGACTGCAGGGCAATAATGTGCTCTATATATACACCAGGACTGCAGGGCAAAATGGGTGCTCTATATATACACCAGGACTGCAGGGCAAAATGGGGCTCTATATATACACCAGGACTGCAGGGCAAAGTGGTGCTCTATATATACACCAGGTCTGCAGGGCAAAGTGGGTGCTGTATATATACACCAGGACTGCAGGACAAAGTGGGTACTCTATATATACACACAGGACTGCAGGGAAAAGTGGGTGCTGTATATATACACCAGGACTGCAGGGCAAAGTGGGTGCTCTATATATACACCAGGACTGCAGGGCAAAGTGGGTCTCTATATATACACCAGGACTGCAGGGCAAAGTGGGTGCTGTATATATACACCAGGACTGCAGGCAAAGTGGGTCCTCTATATATACACCAGGACTGCAGGGCAAAGTGGGTCTCTATATATACAACAGGACTGCAGGGCAAAGTGGGTGCTCTATATATACAACAGGACTGCAGGGCAAAGTGGGTCCTCTATATATACACCAGGACTGCAGGGCAAAGTGGGTGCTGTATATATACACCAGGACTGCAGACCAAAGTGGGTGCTCATATATACACCAGGTCTGCAGGGCAAAGTGGGTGCTGTATATATACACCAGGACTGCAGACAAAGTGGGTGCTACATATATACACCAGGACTGCAGGGCAAAGTGGGTGCTGTATATATACACCAGGACTGCAGGACAAAGTGGGTGCTCTATACATACAACAGGACTGCAGGGCAAAGTGAGTGGTTGACATATACACCAGAACTGCAGGGCAAAGTAGGTGCTGTATATACACAGCAGGACTGCAGACCAAAGTGCTAAGTGAGTGCTCTATATATACACCAGGACTGCAGGGCAAAGTGAGTGCTCTATATATATATCTGCACGTATGCATATATTTCTTATATATATATATATATATATATATAATATATATATATATATATATATATATATATATATATTTATTTATATACATAAATTAACACATACATACACAAGCACGCACGTTAGTTGTATTTATATGTATACATGTATAATGCTCTAAGCTATCTCCAGAAGCAGCAGTGTGTTACCCACTTGTTGATCCTGCAGGTTTGCTCATGGTGGCAGGTGGTCCAGCAGCCTGAGCCAAGGTCCAGTGACAGGTGCCTTCCAGAGCTCAGTGCTCTTCCCTCCGGGACAGTCTTAGCATCCTCTTCACATGAGTCTGTACTTGGGATATTGTAAGCAGAAGTCTCAAAGAAGAGAACAGTCAAAGTCTTATCTTCTGTCCTGGTCTTGACTCTTTCAGATATTCCCAATGCCAGAAAGATGTGTATGTGACTGGGAGGAACAAGTGCACTAATCAATGGTCTCAGCATGTATTCATTCCCAGGGTGGTAGACTCACAGCTGAGAGGTGGCTGCAGGAGCTGAGGGATTGTGTCACAAGGCAGTGCCTGGCTCTGTGCAGGGATTGGGAAGTTGAATGCACTGAGTGACTTTGTGCTGCAGCCCTTAAAATAAAATAGAGACAGGAGCAAGTGACAGGACACTTGGGAGGAGGGAAATGCGCCTTGTGCCCATTTAGCGCTGCCCTGCTCTTCCCCAGGCCTGGAGGAGTGTGACGTCAGCACAACCCTCAGGAGGGGGTCAGATAATATTAATGATTTGTACCTCCCAGAGGAAACCCTACATACTCCCGCTATATGCTGAATAAGAGGCATCCAGTGCGGTGCAGGTATAGTAAGCGCCCTCCTGCTGTGCCATCTCACTGCTCTAGCTGTAGAGCACTCCAGGTACTATGTGTGTCTGCTTGTCTTGTCTGGTCACTTTCATATTAGGGCACAATTTTATATTTATCAGTACTTTGTGCATGTTCAGTCTGACTTCATTGAATGACTGATCACCTTAACTGAGAGGCTTCTGCACAGTGCACAAAAGTGACAGTAGTGACAGTGATGTGTCACCGCCCACCTGTTGTGTCCCAGACCCCTAGTCACTGCTACAGCCCCATACACATCATTGGAAACTACTGATGATGTATTGTGCCAATCACTATCTATCTTATCTATCTATCTATCTATCTATCTATCTATCTATCTATCTATCTATCTATCTATCTACTGTATCTATCTATCCATCCATCCAACAATGCAAACAGAGGGAAGCTTTCAAGGCAAGAAAATGTATGGACTTTCTATCAGCCCATGTGACGTTGCAATGCCTCTCTACACATGTATTTATTTGAGTCAGCAAACACGTGATGTTTCAATAATCACTTTCTTTGGCTTTTTTACATATTTAGGTTAACAGCATTGATGCATTACGTTATTATTATTATTATTATTATTATAAATAAATTGATTAAATAATGGAATAGTATTAAAATAGTGATAATATAGAGACCTGTCTGACATCACATTTTTAGGAACAAACTTTGTTTCATAACATTCATTCCAGTAGGACACTGATGCAGAACAATAATCATAATAATAACCGGGTCAATGGGTGAATATTCTCTTCATCCATTTCATAGGTATAATTTGTCAGATAGGGCCTTATACTATGCTACATATGGCTAGACTGATAAAAGTGATCAATACTAGTAAGGTAAATAGCCTGTTATAGTGTTTGTTCGAAACATTCATCGAAATGTTTAATTTCTCAGTACAACATCATCAAAACATTCTATATATGTAATATATCTATTCTATCATCTATTATTACTACTATCTATCTATCTATCTATCTATCTATCTATTATCTATCTATCTATCTATCTATCTATCTATCTATCTATCTATCTATCTATTATCCAGTGTATATATATTATATATATATATATATATATATATATATATACATATAGGTGAAACATACAATATACATTTATCTGTATCCTCTTTGCTTTTAATACACAGAGTATTTGTGAACGTGAATTATAAGATCACACACATTTATAATATATAATTAATAATAGTAATATATGTAAAGTATGGATGTATTGTCATCATCAGTCTACATAAGAGTATAGTTTTAATATAAATATATATTTCTGCTTTACTGATTTACAAATTGAGGAATAACACACAATTTCTTTAGATATTTGTCAGGTAACAGACTAGCTATATGTTATGTAGACTCACTTCCATACATTAGAAGTACACTTAATCCCTATATGTGATGGCATTTGAGGTCTCCTCTAGAGTAATGAGTAAGAAGCTGCAAATGTCACTTGTTGCTTTCTACATTTATCCATTTCAAGAGAATAAACATTTTATTATTGTGATATTTCCTTAATATAATTAATAGACGACTTCATTTAAATTGTACTTCGTATATGCAAATGCAGCTTCTCAATCTTACTCTGCCAATTAGCAGCTGTCATTGATATGCACACCCCATTATTAGCGCTAGGAATATTGTACCCTAATTAAATTGGAAAAGTCAAAGACTGTGGGCTCCAATGGCGCAGACTCCGGATCTCTGAACAGGACGGCAAGATCTCAAGAAAGCAAACAATAACTACATCAGACCCATTGGTTTAATATGAAAGTAATGCATATTCCTGCAGAAGCAGGGAGGCTATGTATATCAAGCTAAGGAATGCGCCTGGAAATGTGCAAACATCCTGATCCTCATCTATACTGAGTGTATTGCACTGGTACATGTGTAGTGTACTGCACTAGTTTATACCATGTACTACATATACTGAATATTACCTTGCTCTATTATGGCATATTGAGTATACTAACATTGCTCACATGTGCGATGTATGTTAACTATGCAGAATTCATTGCTGTATTCTAGATATATAAATATATGTGTGAATTTACACTTCTCATATATAAATGACATTGGATACACAGCATTGTTCTGATATATAATATGCATATTAAATATACAATATTGTTCTCTAATATAACATACCAATAATAAATGTTACTGCTTAACTATAAATGCTAAATATTAAGTACATACTAACACAGTACTGATCCATTGTATAAAAGCGTTCTGACATAGATTCAATATAAATAATCTATCTTTGCATATGTACACACATCTAACTGCTTACATACGTAAATGTGTGAATATATATATATATTTATTTGTATATAGATTTAAATTTTATATAAATACTATATATATATATATTTATGTATATCTGCACACTGAATGCATTAATCTGTTCTATATAGCATATACTGAATATGAGATATCATTTTAATATATAAATCTTGTGGTGTGCACCTCTTATTTGTGAAGCTTGCCCACATGGCAGCACTCATCCTCAGGTGCCCATTGCAGAGCCTCAGTGCTTCCCTCCCTCAGTATAATGTCAGTGGATGCTCCTGCTGCTCGGGTCTCATTATCTCCAGCATGGAGTACCACCCTATGCAATCGCTGCCATGTGCTTATTTGGACAAGTTAATTGCCTATGTGAAGGATGCTAATAGGATTAATTTACTGTTCCACTATATGAAGCCTCTCAGAAACTTTTTCAGTAATTATTACACTGAGACACAAACATACTTTCCACAGTATACACATTTTGCTACAAACACACAATATGCTAGTAATCTCATCAGTCCCCTGCATTACAGCACACAGCTCCCAGTGGGACTACATATTGCTGTAGGAAATGAATTCCAACATTTTGTAAAGTTACTTGGTGCAGTGAAGTCATTCATTATTGCATTCATTTTTATTGGAAATTCTATACGGATTGCCATGTGAAATGTATCAGCCACAATCCAGCTCAGTCCAGGACACAGAAGATGAGTTTTATCCTAGAAGAACTGTTCATTCCACTACTTATTATATTACTGATAGTGATTGACCATGTGCAGATGTTACAGTGAAAGTAGTATATTGTTTATAGGTAGATAACAGACAGATACATAGATCATAGATACATAGATATATAGAAAAATAGATATTAGGTAGATAGATACATACTGTAGATAGATGGATAGATAGACAGATACATACTGTACTGTAGATAGATGGATAGATAAAAAGATAGATGAATAGATAGATACATATATAACAGATAGATAGATAGATACATAGAGAAAGGAAAGCAGGCATCACTGACAATTAAATGTGGAAAAAGTGGACTTTAGAAATCCATGTGGCATAGCCACTTTTCTTAAGCTTGAGGTGCCATTGCCACCCAAAATGTTGCTACATGGATTAGTAAAGTCCACTTTTATAACATTTAATTTGAAATGCTGCCTGCATTTTTCTTCTCTATTTAACTTGGCCTTTGGACATGGCTGTTTTGTGGTATATAGCACCCAACCATGTATATAGGTTTGTGCTGTCCTATTTATTCTATTCAGATAGATAGATAGATAGATAGATAGATAGATAGATAGATACATAGACAGATGACAGATACATAGATAACTAGATAGGTAGATAGATGGATAAATAGTCAGATATATAAATACATAGATAATAGATAAGTACATATACAGATGATAGATACATAGATAACTAGACAGATGGATAGATAAATAGACATATATATAGATACATAGATAATAGGTACATAGACAGATGACAGATACATAGATAACTAGATAGGTAGATAGATGGATAAATAGTCAGATATATAGATACATAGATGATAGATGAGTACATATACAGATGATAGATACATAGATAACTAGACAGATGGATAGATAAATAGACAGATATATAGATACATAGATAGGTACATAGACAGATGATAGATACATAGATAACTAGATAGATTGATAGATAAATAGTCATATATAAATACATAGATAATAGATAAGTACATATACAGATGATAGATACATAGATAACTAGACAGATGGATAGATAAATAGACATATATATAGATACATAGATAATAGGTACATAGACAGATGACAGATACATAGATAACTAGATAGGTAGATAGATGGATAAATAGTCAGATATATAGATACATAGATGATAGATGAGTACATATACAGATGATAGATACATAGATAACTAGACAGATGGATAGATAAATAGACAGATATATAGATACATAGATAAGGTACATAGACAGATGATAGATACATAGATAACAGATAGATTGATAGATAAATAGTCATATATAGACACATAGATAATAGATAAGTACATATACAGATGATAGAACTAGATACAATAGATAAATAGATAGATATCTAGATACATAGATAATAGGTACATAGACAGATGATAGATACATAGATAACTAGATAGATACTCTTGCTTAGATAAGACTATATACCATGCCCCCTGAGTTCCATAACTGACAGGTACAACTCTCTGGATGTTAGAGGGATGTCATGTTGTTACAGCTCTTCTAATTAATAGAACTAAATTATCACATTTCTGTTTAATATTAGTCAATCAAAGGTGAGAGTTTTTGTCTATGTAACTGAAATGACAGCTAATGTTAATTACTGCCATAGGCTCTAAGCTTGTTAAAATCTATTTTAATTACTGCTGTCTTTTTAAATTTTGCTACTTTTATTGTTTGACATTAAACTTTAAAAAACCAATATTGTTTGATTTTGTTGTTTTATTCTTATTTATTAATATTTCTTATTATTAATACTGTGAATGAATATGGATACTGCAAACTAATGATAATAATACTAGTAACAAATAGCTCAATATAATGCACTTAATGAGGTCTTTTCTGAAATGCACTATTGAAATTAATGATCAGTCTTGATATGAATGGCAAAACAAATTATGATAAAGTGATATCTTGCTAGGGTCAGTGTTAGAAATAAAGTAACATCTGATTAATATTTAGTTGGTGAATATCCTGGTACTAATTTTATCCATGGGTTGACAGTCTTGTGTTACAAAAACAAGCAATACAACATCATATTCATAGGGAAGTGAGTAAAAAGGAAGAGAAGAGAGTGGGGTATGAAGACTACATTCCAGGTGCTGGTTTTGTAATGGAGTGGTGATCACACTGGCACAAAACATATTTATGGCACCGATGGAGATAGTCAAGTACAGTAATGTGTCTGTAATGTCTTCTTCATTGAGGTAGCAGATATTTAACAGTACATTTAAATTAAATCAAGTAAAGATGTACTAATTATCAGTGATAATCTACATTTGAAGTTTTCTCTAAACATTGACATGACAGTCCATACACTGTATATGATAATTACAGCTCATACCCATTCAAGTAAATAGGGTTGAGCTGCAATATCAAATACAACCCATGGAGAGATGTGATTCCATTTCTGGTATACAAAGATCCTTTTTTTCCTTATCATAAAACAACTAGTAATAAAATAGTTTATGCTTCAGTAAGACTGAACTAAGAGGCTTTACATGAACATATGTTCAATATACTTATAAAATGGCAGGGCTAGAAGAAGGATCTACTTAGTAACTTCTTAAATAATGTGTATTATTTGATATAAATTCTACAGCCTTGGTTACATCATCACTTAAAATTCTTTGCTGAATGAATTTGGCTGTGTGTTGGCCCATGCAGGCAAGGTGTACTCTTTGTTAATGATGTTTTTTGAAAATCATATCAATTGGAGAACCATGCTCTTTTGCAATTGCAACTGCAAGCAGACTTTATGTGTAATATTTATAATGCAAAATTTCCTTATCTGAAGAATGGGAAATATGTAGAGAGTCAGTGTCACGGTCGCAAGGTCCGGGGTACTCGGTAGCTGGGCAAGCAGTCTGTTGGGATATCACGGTGGTGATTGCCAACTCAGTGGCTCAGATCCGGACAAGTTAAGGGGGGTTTTAAAGGGAAAATAAAGTTTATAGTTTATTGTGACACCATCTGAGGTGTCTGGTCAAGTTGGACCAGCGCTGCTTGTGATGGCCCCAGGTGATAGGTGTTGTGGCAGGTTTGATGTAGTACTCCCCTCAGATGGAGCGGGCCCCTGGAGTAAAAGAATGCAGGAATTTGTGAATGTTGGTGGTTATAGTTATAGAAGGTGCAGGGTGGCACAGGAAGAATTGATAGACACAGGTTTGCAGTTCTAACCGGCTCTTTTACTGAAGATTGTTTACAGTGCTTGCCCAGCTGGGGTACTGTGTCCCACCAGCTTGCAGTTTGGCCAGCTCGCAGATAATCCAGGTTCACCTCACTTAGACACCAGGTGTATGCCTTCCCTTGCTGCCCATTCTCAGTACGCTGTTCTCCTCTGCTTTCCTACATTTCGTGCCAACAAGTCTCAAGGCAGGCGACTGTGGGCCCTTTGTGAGTGATGGCCTGGCCAGTCCTCTCCACCCTCTATAGTCTTTTAGCTTGGGAGAGTCCACAGTAAGTAGCCACTGCACTTGAAGTTCAGTGGCCTGTGGTTTCTTGGCTTAATCTTGCAAATCCACACCAATTTGGGGCTGGCACCCCTTTGCAGCAAGTTCCACTGTCTGGCCGTCTAGACAGCCGCAGATTCAGGGTCCTCAGGACTGGGGGTTTGCAGCTGACCTAAAGAGCAAGATCCTGCTAGTCACCAGTCACAGTTTCCCCTATAACTCCATCTTGCTTCTCCTTCTCTCCTCTGACTAACTTCCTTCTTCCCACCCCATCAACCTACTCCTCCCTCCAGCCAGCAGATGGGTTCTGTTCTCTTGGGGGGCCTCTTGCACCCTGTATCTCCCTGGCCTGGAGTTTGGATGGGTGTTGGGTGTTTTTCTTGTGTGTCTCAGTAAAGGTTTACCTTTCTCATCTGCAGGCATGACACTACACCTGGGAAACAGGTGCAGTACCACTGTGGCGACCAAACCTCAGGGGTGCCACATCAGGATGTCTGTGTGAGAAATAATTATATTTGTGAGCTCTTGTAATATAGATATTGATGCATCATAGTACCCTGGCCTGGACTGAAAATCATGTCTCTTCCTGAAAAGGCAGAGTATGGAGAAAGGTAAGTAAGGTATAAGAAATCACACATGTGTTCTGTTACCTAGGAGGCCCAAAGGCTCCTCTTCAACATGAAATAACACCGGTAAATACATGGCAACTGTTATGGAGATGACCTATTATAGACTTTGTATTATGGACAACAAACTTCAAATTATGTCTGTGATAGTAAGTGCTACAAACTCTGACTTCCAGCTTAAAGGGGTTATCCGGGCTTTTGTAAAATAAAATCTCTGTGTGTGTATCTAGGCTGCAGAATGCTGACAGTTTGTAATTTACACCATGTCAGTGCAACGACCGTAAGGGCCTGTGGTACCTGATCAAGGATGACCAGCGCTGCTTAGATGAGCTCCCATGGGATAGATGTAGTGACAGCCTGGATGGTGACACTCCCCACAGGTGGAGATGGCCCCTGGGGTATGGTGAAAAAGTCTTTGGGGGATGATGGTGATGGTAGTTATGTTGCGGGCGGTGGCAAGGAGGGCGCAGGAAGTATCAGGAGGACACAAAGGGGTGCAATTCTTTTACCTTTACTGTATAAACGTAGTGCAGTTCGGGGGCACTGGTTATCAGGTCCAGGAGGGTCCGGTTTGCCTGGAAACAGTTGGATTTCATTTCACCAAGTGGGTTTGGAGGCCTGCGCTTCCCAGTTTGGGTCCCTGCTGCCTCTGAGCTATTCTGTGACCCTGTCCCTTCTCTCTCTTGCTTTCGCTCTTGACTTGCAGACAGCACAAACCTTTAACGTACACTGCCGTGTTGCTTGCAGCTTTGGGCTCTCGTTACGCTGTTGTGCTGCTGGGTCTCCACATGCGGTCAGGAAACTTGCAGTCTCCTGTCCTCCAAAATTAGTCAGCGGGCCGGGCAGTTCCCATCTAACCCAGGACTCTGGCGTTCTCTGTAGCGCTACTTAGGGTGAGCTCGTCCACAGCTCCGCTCCCAAGGACCTTCTCCTTCCTCTCCTCGACTTCCAATTTTTATCTCCTCTCCCTTCCCGCACTTTCTCTACCTAACCCCTCCTCCTTACCGGAAACAGGGCAGCTCCCCTGAACTCGGGTGCTGAGCTCCCCCTTCTGGCCAAGAGTCAGGACTGGTGTGCGCATGTGATGGGTTTACCTGATGTGGAGGTCTCATTCAGCTTCCAAGCATGATATCACCTTTGGTGAGAGAGGTAATACCACTGTGGCAACCGAACCATAGAGGTGCCACATCAGCATTTTGCATTGTTACCTAGATATCAGCATTCAGCATGTGGAGGAGCAGTCTCAGCCCCCGACCAGAGGCGTGTTTCTTTTGGAGCTGGGGTGAAAACATCATAACTGATCGTTTCCACCCACTCTCCTACAAACACGCCCCAGTCTGCATCAAGTCCACCCCAGTCTTAGCATGCCCACCCCACACAGCAACAAGCCCTCCCCACACAGCAACAAGCCCTCCTAGTCTCCAGCGTGCCTACCCCCTAGTCTCCACCGTGCCCGCCCCCTCCACAGTT
Organism: Allobates femoralis; assembly: GCA_033576535.1. Lineage (NCBI taxonomy): Eukaryota > Metazoa > Chordata > Amphibia > Anura > Aromobatidae > Allobates > Allobates femoralis. The sequence goes on along the minus strand of JARQOC010000001.1, from coordinate 308,153,713 downwards.
ACTCCATTGCCCTACCTACACTGTCATAGAACCCGCCGCATTGCAGTGAGAGCAGTCATCTCCTTCTGAGACACTGCCGAATCCGCAGCTCTGAAAAGATGACTGAGCGGTTCAATCATTCTGCTGCACAGAGGGGGCGGGGCAGCTTTTGTGGCGCCCCTGCGACCAGGAGGCCACATAGGGAACTGCAGCCAGGTAGGTAGGAAAGACAGTTGCCCCACAACACCCTCACAGACAGCCCACACAACCACTAGAGAGCAGCACCCAATCTGGAGCCCGGGAACTCTAGGCGGGCAAGGGGTGGTGGGTTTAGAGACAGTGGGTGGGCCAGCAAGTAGGTCAGGTGACAGAGGGTAGATATAGCACAGAATCTGGAGAGCCAGTGCGAGCCACAGAGAGAAAGCCCATCCGGAGCCAGCACCCCAGGAGTGTGAGGGACGAGAGAACCAGTGATACTGGGTCCTGGAAACACGGCTGAGACGGCAGACTGCAGGTGGAGTAGACGTCCTATTGAACCCGAAGTACACGGATAGAAGGAGCCTGATAGAGCCTAGCACAGCAGGACTATTGGAGGCTAGGCTAGCAGCAGAGTGTCGGCTCTGAAGTGGACCGATGATCTACCCGGTATCCCCAGATTAACCGACGGGGAACTCCAGCTTCAAGTTAGGGTTCCCACCCCAAAGGACAGGCAGCTCAGTGGCAACCAGGAGGGCCCACAGGGGTCCGAGCCACCGCCATACTGTCTGGAGACGCACACCAAGTGAGAAAAGAGAGAGAGAGTTAAAGCCTGGAAAGGACAGAGAAGGAGTGAGGGGTCACAGAAAGGAACAGAAAGCAGGGAGTAAAGGAACCCGGAGGGGAGAGTTGTGCCTGTGTAAGAACTTGTAACTGGAACTGTGACTGAACTGTAACTGAGAAAGCTGAGAAGTAAACACGGTGAACCCTGCCTCTGACTCCCTTGCATGATTCTGCCTGTACATGATTACATCCAACAGGTCTGCAGAGGATTACAACCTGAAGAGCCACAGCTTGTCAGCTCTGAATCCTGAAGGAAAAATTCTGCAGCATCAGGACAGTAAGGGCACTGCACCCATCACAAGCCTGCACCATACACTACACCATAGACTTTATCATCACTGCCCCGGGGAACCGAGTTCTACCCGTGGAGAACTATTCCAACTTCAGCTGCTATAACATCATCCCCAGAAGTTCTGCAGCAGCGGTGGTCCCACCATTGACCACAAGCCGTGGGTGGCGTCACGACTGACATTATCCCCTGCAAATATTCCCCTTATTATGCCAGGGCCCGGGACACGGTCCGGACCAGGACCCCGTGACATCCCCAGTAGCAACCTGGTCCGGTACCGAATACCCCGTCCCAGTGGGCTCGACACTGTGAGTTTCAGTGGCTTTATATCACATTGAACAGTGCGGACACAGGGGGAGAAGGTGAACACACACCACAACACTAAAAGCGGTCATCTTCTCAGAGCTGCGAGCTGTGTGGGGAGGGCTTGTTGCAGTCTGGGACGTGTTTGTAGGAGAGTGGGTGGAATCGACCAGTTATGACATTGACAGCCAGCTCCAAAACAAACACGCCCCCTGGTTGGTCTCCTGCAGATCCATAAAGGTGGCATCTAGGTAACAATGCAAAATGCTGACAGGGTGTAAATTACAAACTGCCAGCATTCTGTAGCTCAGATATACACAGAGATTTTATAAAATTCCCGGACAACCTCTTTAACATCAGATATGAGTTTAAAGGGTTTTTTCCAGGAATAAAGTTAATTTTAAAGCTGATTTTAATCAGTAGATCTTGGAAAAATAAGTCCTACAAAAGGATGTATTTACAAAAAAAACATTCATTTGCTCGTTATAATCATATCTGCCCCTGCTATGTACTGTGCAATGAATGTGTCTGACCGTACATGGACATCGTCTGATCATACCACATCTCCTGTGCTGAGATAATCTTATATATGTGTCCCCTGCTATGTACTGTGTAATGGATGTGTCTGACTGTACAGGAATACAGTCTGATCACACCACATCTCCTGTACTGAGATAATCTTATATGTGTGTCTCTGCTATGTACTGTGTAATGGATGTGTCTGGCTGAACAGGGACATGGTCTGATCATGCCACAGCTCCTGGGCAGGGGAGGAAGTAAAAGAGTATACAGCCATTACAACACGGGATCACAGCTGATTCTTTTTGTGAGGTAAAACATTTCTCTTCCTGTTTATAAAAACATTTTGCCTTATAGAAAGAATTATTTGTGATCCCATGCTCTAATGTCTGTTTACTTATTTTCATCCTCCCTGTCCCAGGAGATTTGGTATGGTCAGACCATGTCCCTGTACGGTCAGATACGGCCATTACATATTACATAGCAGGGACACATATATAAGATTATCTCAACACAGGGGCTGTGGTATGATCAAACCATGTTCTTGTATGGTCAGACACAGCCATTACACAGTACATAGCAGGTACACATATATACGATTATCTCAACACAGATGTGGTATGAGCAGACCATGTCCCTGTACAGTCAGACACATCCATTAGACCAGGGGTCTCAAGCATGTGGCCCCCGGCCACATGTGGCCTGCCAGGCTGCTTGACGCGGCCCGCGGACACACCAATGTCCTGTCATTTAGCCGGTAGACACCGGCGTCCACCGTCCTCTCATTTAGCCGCCAGGGCGGCCGCATTCTGCATTGCAGACGCCGCTTTTGATTGCCTCTCCCTGGCGGCGTCTGCAATGCAGAATGCCAGGGAGAAGCAATCAAAGTCAGCATCCCAGAGATCAGCGGCACTTGACATCAGCTGCTCTGCTGGCGGGTGCAGCACCGAGGGATCAGAGGACAGTGTAGGTGTGTAGTGTGTGTGTGTGTTGAGTGTGTTGATGATGGTGGATATGTGTGTGGCTGTGTGTGTGATGATTATGATGACAGTGGCTGTGTGGTGTGTGTTTGTATGATGATGATGATGGTGGCTGTGTGGTATGTGTGTATGTATGATGATGACGGTGCTGTGTGTGTGTATGATGATGGTGGCTGTGTGGTGTGTATGTGTATGATGATGGTGGCTGTGTGGTGTGTATGTGTATGATGATGATGGCTGTGTGGTGTGCGTGTGTGTGTGGTGTGTTTGTATGATGATGATGATGATGGCTGTGTGGTGTGCGTGTATGATGATGGTGGCTGTATGTCTCTATGGTGTGCGTGTATGATGATGATGGTGGCTGTGTGGTGTGTCTATATGATGATGTGTATGTGGGTGTGGTGTGTGTATTATGATGGTGGCTGTGTGGTGTGGTGTATGATGAAGGTGGCTGTGTGGCGTCTGTGTGTGGTGTGTGTGTATGATGATGGTGGCTGTGTAGTGTGCATGTATGTGGTGTTTGTATGATGATGATGGTAGCTGTATGGTGTATGTGTGTGCATGATGATGGGTGTGTGTGTGTGTATGATGATGACTATCGTGGCTGTGTGGTGTGCGTGTGTGTGGTGTGTTTGTATGATGATGATGATGATGGCTGTGTGTGCGTGTGAGTATGATGATAATGATGGTGGCTGTGTGGTTTGCATGTTGATGATGGTGCTGGGTGTCTGTGTGGTGTGTGTGTATGATGATAATGATGATGGTGGCTATGTGATGTGTGTATGATGATGGATGTGTGTGTGTGTGGTGTGTTTGTTTGTATATGATGATGATGGTACTAAGCCCGAAATTCATAGCGTCATGCCAAATTAGACCTGGCCACCATGAATTTCTAGTAAACATTTAAAAAAAAGCACAATTTTTTATTTACTACAAATAAAACAAAAAGCACATTTAGGGACTCCATCTTTATTAGAGAAAAAACCCTCAGTCCAATGTAGTCCACAGGCAGAGCAATGTCAGCTCTGCTTCATCGCTCTGAACAGACCAGTGTCTGTCCACAGCTACAAGCAGTGCTCTGACTGACAGTGACAATCAGAAGTCAATTGAACATTGGCGAGAATTGTATTGTATTAAATTTTAAAGAAATACGGCCCTCGACCTCAATTCTTTTTAATGTGCGGCCCACTTACTCTGCCGAGTTGAAGACCCCTGCATTAGACAGTACAGAACAGGGACATATATAAGATTATCTCAGCACAGGAACATTTTTTTAAAACACATCCAATTGTAGAAATGATTGTTATTACAAGATCTATTGATTAAAATTAGCTATGTTCTTTTGAAAACCCCTTTAATTTTCTAGGATAAAGTATTGCAAAACTAAAGCTCTTGTACTTTGTCCCTTTGAAAGTAAAACAAGAATGTTCCATTTGTAACAGATGAAGGTGGCCTCTAGCCACGAGTTTGCCAGTTAGGCGGTTGTTATTATCATGTTATATACATTGCCCTCATAATTTTGTGCTGTACTTTTGCGTTGTATGTTACTTTATGCCGTTGTATTCTATTGTCAGGCAACAGCACTGTAGACAGTAAACAAATAGCTGTGAGATTATTAGTATTTTGAGCCCTCACATTGATTTATGTTCAGTTCACTTATCTATGGTTTATGTATCTGCTCAATTTCCAGTAATGCATTAAGTGTGTGCTGTGGCCTAGGAGAAATATTAATGCCTGAACAGTTTAGGAGCTAAAATCTACCTCCCATCCAACAGACCAAAAGAGGTTGGGCTGAATGGGTTGATGACAGACTGAGTTTATCTCGGGGTTTGTTTCCCTTCTAGATTTTTTTAGAGGCAGGAGGCCCTTTTTATTGGACAATGAGCAATTTTAGGCCACCTGTACATATTGAGTAGTTTGTGATTTTTTTTTACCTCAGTATTTTGTGAGTTTTTACTTCAGTATTTGGTGACTTTTTACCTCAGAATTTGGTGAGTTTGGTACCTCAGTATTTGGTGAGTTTTTTTTACCTCAGTATTTGGTGAGTTTTTTTACCTCAGAATTTGGAGAGTTTGTTATGTCAGTATTTGGTGAGTTTTTTACCTCAGGATTTGGTGAGTTTTTTACCTCAGTATTTGGTGAGTTTGTACCTCAGTATTTGGTGAGTTTTTTACCTCAGTATTTGGTGAGTTTTTTTACCTCAGTATTTGGTGAGTTTTTACATTAGTATTTGGCAAGTTTTTTTACCTCAGTATTTTGTGAGTTCTTACCTCAGAATTTGTAGTCTAAACCAGGAGTGGGTGATAAATACAGAAGTGGTGACGTATTTCTATTATACTTCCCCATTAATTTTTCCACTCCTGGGTTTGGCTTTCAAACACTGAGATAAACACTAAATACTCAATGTGTGCACATGGCCTTAATCATACCTCCCAACTTTTGAAGAAGAGAAAGAGGGACAATGTGTGCGGCGCGCTGGCAAATTTTAGGCCACACCCCTGACCACGCCCATTTCACAACTAGCCACACCCATATCCACGCCCAAACCACACCCATTCAGCACTGCTGGTCACACTGTTTCATAAACAATAATTATAAACAGAAAAAAATAAATTTATTTACAAATGAATTAAAGTATTAATGCAAACTTGGTAAAAATATTTCTTTTAAATTAGAATGTAGAAGCTGCAGATTACATAACAGGTCCACTCTATTAGATAAATTATCTTTAACAATCTTGTGCTTTTGGTTAATGGGAGGAATTAGAGAATAGTTGACTTATTTTTCTGTATATCTGCTGAAATCATGAGGAGCATTAGGGCCGCTTCATACTGCGGTGTGATCCGGTCTGGTTCTGTCCGGGATGCCCAGATAGCCGCGGACCGGATCAGCACATAGGACTGGGGGGCTAATATGCCCCCCGGTCCGGTGTGCAGCCCACGCAGCTGCAGCCGCTGGCAGGTCAGGACCGCAGCGCCCACGGTCCTCACCTATCAGCAGTGGGAGCTGCGTGCGGCTGCACACCGGACCGGGGAGCATATTAGTCCCCCAGTCCTATGTGCTGATCCGGTCCGCGGCTATCTGGGGCATCCCGGACAGAACCAGACCGGATCACACCGCAGTGTGAAGCGGCCCTTACCCTCACCTCTCTCAACAGCGAGTTCAAATTAAACAGAATGACCGGCTGGAGTGTCTGTGACTACAAATCGGCAGCGGGCAGAACAGACAGACAGACTTGCCTGTCAATTCTAAAGGTACCGTCACACGTGTCAATATTGCATGCAATTTCACTTGCAACTTATTAGTTGCAGTGAAATCACGGACACATTGTTCCATTCTACACAGTCACAAAATGGTGCAATGTGTCCATGATTTCACTGCAACCAGCAAGTTGGTCAGAAGTTGGACAGATAAGTTGGTGTGTGCAAAGTGGCCCTTAGGAGTTCTGTCCCCTACAGAGCAGTTATCGGCTCCTGATCCCCTGGTTCCTGCATTACACACAGCTGTGTTACATTGTCACCTGTATAAAGACTCCTGTCGAGACACTCAATGAATCAGTCACCTCTAGAGATGAGTGAGTATACTCGTTACTATTCGGTACTTGCCGAATAGTACGGTACTCGGGCTACTCGTTACTCTGCGAGTTTCCTTGCGATTACTCGCTACGTAACGAGTACAATGTAAGTCAATGGGAAATGCGAGTAATTCCTCAGCTGCCGGACCCTGTAAAGAGGTCTGGCAGCAGAGGAAAAGGCTGCAATGGCCACATGTTTGTTTAAAATCCGGCAGTAAAAAGCTGCTGGGTTTTAAGCAATCATTAAGCTCCCTACTCGCTTCCCCGCTGCCTCCCATCCCGATCCTCCGCTCCCCCCCGCTGCCTCCCCACCTGATCCTAAGTTAGGACCGAGCGGGGAGTGCAACACCAGTGAGCGGGGAGCGCATGAGCCGGCCGGGGAAGCTGGCGGTGAGAAGACTTCACCGCCGGCTTTCCCGGTCTGTGCTGCGCTCCCCGCTCACTGATTCCCCCTCCCCGCTGCCTGGTGCTTCACTCCCCACCCGGTCCTAACTTAGGATCAGGCGGGGAGGGGGCATCAGTGAGCGGGGAGCGCATTTGACATGGGCTTCGCCGTAATTTTGTGTCCAGCCGGGTAGCTGCTAAGGTCACAAGGCTACTTCACCGCATCAATGGGACAATGGATGGAGCCATGTACCGTAAAATCCTGAGTGACAACCTCATTCCCTCCGCCAGGACATTAAAAATCTGTCGTGGCTGGGTCTTCCAGCATGATCATGACCCAAAACAGCCAAGGCAACAAAGGATCGGCTCAAAGACAAGCACATTAAGGTCATGGAGTGGCCTAGCCAGTCTCCAGACCGTAATCCCATAGAAAATCTGTGGAGGACCTGAAGCTCCGAGTTACCAAGCGACAGCCTCAAAATCTTAATGATTTAGAGATGATCTACACAGAGGAGCGGAGCAAAATTCCTCCTGACATGTGAGCAAACCTCATCATCAACTACAAGAAACATCTGACTGCTGTGCTGCCAACAAGGGTTTTGACACCAATTATTGTATTGTTTTTCAGAGGGATCAAATAATTACTTCTCTCTTCAAAATACAAATACATTTATATAATTTAGACAATGCAATTTTCTGGGTTTTATTTTTGATCTTCTATCTCTCACTCTTAAAATTAACCGACTCTTAAACTTATAGACTGTTCATGTCTTTGTCAGTGGGTAAACTTACAAAATTCGCAAGGGGTCAAATAATTATTTCTTTCACTGTATGTTGATGTGATAGCACCCTTAAAGGAGTTGTCCACTACTCACATAATCCCTTCTCAATTAATATATTGCACCTTACCGGCATTTTTCAGCATTATTGATGCCAGGTCTCACGTGATGTTATCTCACATGAGCTGTGCATCCAATCAGTAGGCGCTTCACTCACATTTCCTTTAAACATAACATAACTCCGGAAAGAGTTGGAGAGCAGCAGCAGTTCTTGTTACTTCTGGCTGTCAGTTTTACCCAAAATAAGTAAAAGTGAAGTGATCCGTGAAGCAATCCCCAATGTATCATTAAATGACGGCATCACCTGGACATGAAAAGGTGCTGACAAAAACTATACATGAATTAAGGGGTTAATTGCCGCAACACTTATGATGTATAGGAACAAGCATATGGCTATGTTCAAGGCTATGTACAACTAAGGTGGCATATTTGATAATGGAACACAGTAAATGCTGCTATAGAATATAAAGAAAAATGAGAGTCTTAGTAGCTTCAACAATGGCCATTGGGGAAGAGCCCGGTAACTGCGCCAAAGTGCTCTCATCCTACCGGGTCCTAACGCACTGTTGCTTCATGCGGTCTGCAATTGCTGGTCTGGGATTTTTATACCTGTGGATTGCAATTAAAACCTGCATAAAAATCCCAGACTAGCAATTGCAGACCGCATGAAGCAACAGTGCGTTAGGACCCGGTAGGATGAGAGCACTTTGGCGCAGTTACCGGGCTCTTCCCCAATGGCCATTGTTGAAGCTACTAAGACTCTAATTTTTTCTTTATATTCTATAGAAGCATTTACTGTGTTCTATTTTCATATATGCCACATTAGCTGTACATAGCCTTGAACATAGCCATATTCTTGTTCCTATACATCAGGATAAGTGTCGCGGCAATTAACCCCTTAATTCATGCAATGCCCGATGTGTTACCCCTGTGCACTCTGTTTCTAACCCCATCCTTTGTCTTCTCTGCCTTGTGCGCTGTCCTCTGCCCTTTACACTGGCTTCTCCTGCTGTGTGCTGTCTTCTCCTCCTGTGTGCTGTCCTCTTCTCCTGTGCGCTGTCCCCTCTCCCCGCACTGTCTATTCTTCCTGTGCACTGTCTCCTCTCCCCACATTGTCTTCTCCTGTGCGCTGCCCCCTTCCCTGTGCTGTCTTCTCCTGTGCGCTGTCTTCTCCTCCTGTGCGTTCTAATCTGATGCTACAGACAGCAACCGGCCTGAGAGACTGACCGGACACTACAGACAGCGACCGGTCTGAGAGACTGACCTGAAACTACAGACAGCGATCGGCATGAGAGACTGACCTGACTCTACAGACAGCGACCAGCCTGAGAGACTGACCTGACACTACAGACAGCGATCGGCCTGAGAGACTGATCTGATGCTACAGAAAGTGACCGGCCTGAGAGACTGACCTGACACTACAGACAGCGACCGGCATGAGAGACTGACCTGATGCTACAGACAGCGACCGGCCTGAGACACAGTGACCTGACACTGCAGTGACCGGCCTGAGACACTGACCTGACACTGCAGTGACCGGCCTGAGACACAGTGACCTGACACTGCAGTGACCGGCCTGAGACACAGTGACCTGACACTGCAGTGACCGGCCTGAGACACAGTGACCTGACACTGCAGTGACCGGCCTGAGACACAGTGACCTGACACTGCAGTGACCGGCCTGAGACACAGTGACCTGACACTGCAGTGACCGGCCAGAGACACAGTGACCTGACACTGCAGTGACCGGCCAGAGACACAGTGACCTGACACTGCAGTGACCGGCCAGAGACACAGTGACCTGACACTGCAGTGACCGGCCAGAGACACAGTGACCTGACACTGCAAGTGACCGGCCTGAGACAGTGACCTGACACTGCAGTGACCGGCCTGAGACAGTGACCTGACACTGCAGTGACCGGCCTGAGACACAGTGACCTGACACTGCAGTGAGCGGCCTGAGACACAGTGACCTGACACTGCAGTGACCCGGCCTGAGACACAGTGACCTGACACTGCAGTGACCGGGCCTGAGACACAGTGACCTGACACTGCAGTGACCGGCCAGAGACAGTGACCTGACACTGCAGTGACCGGCCTGAGACACAGTGACCTGACACTGCAGTGACCGGCCTGAGACACAGTGACCTGACACTGCAGTGACCAGCCAGAGACACAGTGACCTGACACTGCAGTGACCGTCCCAGAGACACAGTGACCTGACACTGCAGTGACCGGCCTGAGACACAGTGACCTGACACTGCAGTGACCGGCCAGAGACACAGTGACCTGACACTGCAGTGACCGGCCTGAGACACAGTGACCTGAACACTGCAGTGACCGGCCTGAGACACAGTGACCTGACAATGCAGTGACCGGCCAGAGGCACAGTGACCTGACACTGCAGTGACCGGCCTGAGACACAGTGACCTGACACTGCAGTGACCGGCCAGAGGCACAGTGACCTGACACTGCAGTGACCGGCCAGAGGCACAGTGACCTGACACTGCAGTGACCGGCCTGAGACACAGTGACCTGACACTGCAGTGACCGGCCTGAGACACAGTGACCTGACACTGCAGTGACCGGCCTGAGACACAGTGACCTGACACTGCAGTGACCGGCCAGAGACACAGTGACCTGACACTGCAGTGACCGGCCTGAGACACAGTGACCTGACACTGCAGTGACCGGCCTGAGACACAGTGACCTGACACTGCAGTGACCGGCCTGAGACACAGTGACCTGACAATGCAGTGACCGTGCCAGAGACACAGTGACCTGACACTGCAGTGACCGGCCAGAGACACAGTGACCTGACACTGCAGTGACCGGCCAGAGGCACAGTGACCTGACACTGCAGTGACCGGGCCAGAGGCACAGTGATCTGACACTGCAGTGACCGGCCAGAGACACAGTGACCTGACACTGCAGTGACCGGCCAGAGGCACAGTGACCTGACACTGCAGTGACCGGCCAGAGGCACAGTGACCTGACACTGCAGTGACCGGCCAGAGACACAGTGACCTGACACTGCAGTGACCGGCCAGAGGCACAATGACCTGACACTGCAGTGACCGGCCAGAGGCACAGTGACCTGACACTGCAGTGACCGGCCAGAGGCACAGTGACCTGACACTGCAGTGACCGGCCAGAGCACCAGTGACCTGACACTACAGTGACCGGCCAGAGGCACAGTGACCTGACACTGCAGTGACGGCCAGAGACACAGTGACCTGACACTGCAGTGACCGGCAAGACACAGTGACCTGACACTGCAGTGACCGGCCTGAGACACAGGGGCCCCTGACACTGCAGTGACCGGCCTGAGACACAGTGACCTGACACTGCAGTGACTGGCCAGAGGACACAGTGACCTGACACTGCAGTGACCGGCCAGAGACCAGTGCCCTGACACTGCAGTGACCGGCCAGAGGCACAGTGACCTGACACTGCAGTGACCGGCCAGAGGCACAGTGACCTGACACTGCAGTGCCCGGGCCAGAGGCACAGTGACCTGACACTGCAGTGCCCGGGGCCAGAGGCACAGTGACCTGACACTGCAGTGATCGGCCAGAGGCACAGTGACCTACACTGCAGAGACCGGCCAGAGACACAGTGCCCTTTGACACTCCCAGTGACCGGCCTGAGACACAGTGACCTGCACTGAATGACCGGCCAGAGGCCAGTGACCTGACACTGCAGTGACCGGCCAGAGACTGTCACGCTGGGAGTGGGGAAGACCCCCAGCGTAGGATAACGAGGGGGGGGGGATCAGGAGTCCCTAATGCTAAGGGCACAAGAAGGAGACGGTGACCCTAGACTTCCTAGAGCTGACCCTGTCTGCCCTAACGTCCCTATACAGTCTCCTCAACTGTCGCCGACCACGAACCTCGTCCCTCTCTGATCCTAGATCTATCTTATCTAAGGATCAGATGGAGAGGTTCACTAGACCCCTCCACTATCAACTAAAGACAAACACCAGGGAAGACAGACATTTGGGAAAAGGAAACACTTATCTGACAGCAGAACACAGCAACCTCCACCAACTCAGCTTCTGCTGGAGCAAGGATAAAGTGTGCACAAGGAACTATCACCTTGCACCGAGGAAGGGTAATGAACCTCCTTATAAAGGTGGAAGGAGTCTGCTGGGTCCTAGTGACCTACAACATTGGTGGATAAAACCAGACCGAGCGCAAGACCTCCACAGCCGTCTCCCCATAATAGAGAGATCTCATCACACCTTCTTTCCATCAACACAGAAGGTAAATGCTCCTGAAAGAGACGGACCCATCCTCCACCATTATGGCTGGTGGGCCAAGCGCTGGGATCGTCTGCGCGTGGCCTCCACCCTGCATCCGTGCCCCCGTGACAGAGACCGTGACCTGACACTGCAGGCCGGCCTGAACACAGTGACCGAACTGCATGACCCCAAGGCACAGTGACCTGACACTGCTGACCGGCCTAACACAGTGACCTAACTGCATTTACCGGCCAGAGACACAGTGACCTGACACTCAGTGACCCGGCCAGAGGCACAGTGACCTGACACGCAGTGACCGGCCAGAGGCAAGTGCCTGACACTGCAGTACCGGGGCCAAGGCACAGTGACCTGACACTGCAGTGACCGGCCAAGGCACAGTGACCTGACATGCGTGACCGGCCAGAGGCACAGTGACCTGACACTGCAGTGACCGGCCAGGGCACAGTGACCTACACTGCGTGACCCCGCCAAGGGCACAGTGACCACACGCAGTACCGCCTGAGACACGTGACCTGACAAGCAGTGACCCGGGCCCGAGGGACAGTGACCTGACACTGCAGTGACCGGCCAGAGGGCACAGTGACCTGACACTGCAGTACCCCCCAAGGGACGTGACCTGACACTCAAATGACCGGCCAGAGGCACAGTGACCTGACAGGGCCTGGCTGCTGCTGCTCAGTCAGATTATTACCTCAGGGGTTTCTGGGGACTTCTCATGAGGCATTGGAATAGCTGGGGGCACTTGTGTGTGTTGGGATTCTCCTGGGAAACATGGAGGCAGGCAAGGGAGTGGCCCTAACACACATGGGGGTTTGGCCTGCAGCAAGGGCCGGCCCATTGAATTAATCTTCACATGTCTGGGCCCGGCCGATATGGGCGTGGCCGGGATTGAGGGGGCTGGCCCCATGACAGGCAAGCACTATCTTCAGGGAGGACGTTGGGCAGCTGAAAGAGGGGCGTGGGGTGGAAAGAGGGGGGGATGGCAGACACAGAGACCTGCAGATTGCTCA
>JARQOC010000001.1:307969992-308140653 GCA_033576535.1 Allobates femoralis | reverse complement strand
CTCTTCATCCATTTCATAGGTATAATTTGTCAGATAGGGCCTTATACTATGCTACATATGGCTAGACTGATAAAAGTGATCAATACTAGTAAGGTAAATAGCCTGTTATAGTGTTTGTTCGAAACATTCATCGAAATGTTTAATTTCTCAGTACAACATCATCAAAACATTGCTTATATATGTAATATCTATCTATCTATCTATCTATCTATCTATCTATCTATCTATCTATCTATCTATCTATCTATCTGTCTATCTATCTATCTATCTATCTATCTATCTATCTATCTATCTATCTATCTATCTATCTATCTATCCAGTGTATATATATTTTATATATATATATATATATATATATATATATACAATATAGGTGAAACATACAATATACATTTATCTGTATCCTCTTTGCTTTTAATACACAGAGTATTTGTGAACGTGAATTATAAGATCACACACATTTATAATATATAATTAATAATAGTAATATATGTAAAGTATGGATGTATTGTCATCATCAGTCTACATAAGAGTATAGTTTTAATATAAATATATATTTCTGCTTTACTGATTTACAAATTGAGGAATAACACACAATTTCTTTAGATATTTGTCAGGTAACAGACTAGCTATATGTTATGTAGACTCACTTCCATACATTAGAAGTACACTTAATCCCTATATGTGATGGCATTTGAGGTCTCCTCTAGAGTAATGAGTAAGAAGCTGCAAATGTCACTTGTTGCTTTCTACATTTATCCATTTCAAGAGAATAAACATTTTATTATTGTGATATTTCCTTAATATAATTAATAGACGACTTCATTTAAATTGTACTTCGTATATGCAAATGCAGCTTCTCAATCTTACTCTGCCAATTAGCAGCTGTCATTGATATGCACACCCCATTATTAGCGCTAGGAATATTGTACCCTAATTAAATTGGAAAAGTCAAAGACTGTGGGCTCCAATGGCGCAGACTCCGGATCTCTGAACAGGACGGCAAGATCTCAAGAAAGCAAACAATAACTACATCAGACCCATTGGTTTAATATGAAAGTAATGCATATTCCTGCAGAAGCAGGGAGGCTATGTATATCAAGCTAAGGAATGCGCCTGGAAATGTGCAAACATCCTGATCCTCATCTATACTGAGTGTATTGCACTGGTACATGTGTAGTGTACTGCACTAGTTTATACCATGTACTACATATACTGAATATTACCTTGCTCTATTATGGCATATTGAGTATACTAACATTGCTCACATGTGCGATGTATGTTAACTATGCAGAATTCATTGCTGTATTCTAGATATATAAATATATGTGTGAATTTACACTTCTCATATATAAATGACATTGGATACACAGCATTGTTCTGATATATAATATGCATATTAAATATACAATATTGTTCTCTAATATAACATACCAATAATAAATGTTACTGCTTAACTATAAATGCTAAATATTAAGTACATACTAACACAGTACTGATCCATTGTATAAAAGCGTTCTGACATAGATTCAATATAAATAATCTATCTTTGCATATGTACACACATCTAACTGCTTACATACGTAAATGTGTGAATATATATATATATTTATTTGTATATAGATTTAAATTTTATATAAATACTATATATATATATATTTATGTATATCTGCACACTGAATGCATTAATCTGTTCTATATAGCATATACTGAATATGAGATATCATTTTAATATATAAATCTTGTGGTGTGCACCTCTTATTTGTGAAGCTTGCCCACATGGCAGCACTCATCCTCAGGTGCCCATTGCAGAGCCTCAGTGCTTCCCTCCCTCAGTATAATGTCAGTGGATGCTCCTGCTGCTCGGGTCTCATTATCTCCAGCATGGAGTACCACCCTATGCAATCGCTGCCATGTGCTTATTTGGACAAGTTAATTGCCTATGTGAAGGATGCTAATAGGATTAATTTACTGTTCCACTATATGAAGCCTCTCAGAAACTTTTTCAGTAATTATTACACTGAGACACAAACATACTTTCCACAGTATACACATTTTGCTACAAACACACAATATGCTAGTAATCTCATCAGTCCCCTGCATTACAGCACACAGCTCCCAGTGGGACTACATATTGCTGTAGGAAATGAATTCCAACATTTTGTAAAGTTACTTGGTGCAGTGAAGTCATTCATTATTGCATTCATTTTTATTGGAAATTCTATACGGATTGCCATGTGAAATGTATCAGCCACAATCCAGCTCAGTCCAGGACACAGAAGATGAGTTTTATCCTAGAAGAACTGTTCATTCCACTACTTATTATATTACTGATAGTGATTGACCATGTGCAGATGTTACAGTGAAAGTAGTATATTGTTTATAGGTAGATAACAGACAGATACATAGATCATAGATACATAGATATATAGAAAAATAGATATTAGGTAGATAGATACATACTGTAGATAGATGGATAGATAGACAGATACATACTGTACTGTAGATAGATGGATAGATAAAAAGATAGATGAATAGATAGATACATATATAACAGATAGATAGATAGATACATAGAGAAAGGAAAGCAGGCATCACTGACAATTAAATGTGGAAAAAGTGGACTTTAGAAATCCATGTGGCATAGCCACTTTTCTTAAGCTTGAGGTGCCATTGCCACCCAAAATGTTGCTACATGGATTAGTAAAGTCCACTTTTATAACATTTAATTTGAAATGCTGCCTGCATTTTTCTTCTCTATTTAACTTGGCCTTTGGACATGGCTGTTTTTGTGGTATATAGCACCCAACCATGTATATAGGTTTGTGCTGTCCTATTTATTCTATTCAGATAGATAGATAGATAGATAGATAGATAGATAGATAGATACATAGACAGATGACAGATACATAGATAACTAGATAGGTAGATAGATGGATAAATAGTCAGATATATAAATACATAGATAATAGATAAGTACATATACAGATGATAGATACATAGATAACTAGACAGATGGATAGATAAATAGACATATATATAGATACATAGATAATAGGTACATAGACAGATGACAGATACATAGATAACTAGATAGGTAGATAGATGGATAAATAGTCAGATATATAGATACATAGATGATAGATGAGTACATATACAGATGATAGATACATAGATAACTAGACAGATGGATAGATAAATAGACAGATATATAGATACATAGATAGGTACATAGACAGATGATAGATACATAGATAACTAGATAGATTGATAGATAAATAGTCATATATAGACACATAGATAATAGATAAGTACATATACAGATGATAGATACATAGATAACTAGACAGATGGATAGATAAATAGACATATATATAGATACATAGATAATAGGTACATAGACAGATGACAGATACATAGATAACTAGATAGGTAGATAGATGGATAAATAGTCAGATATATAGATACATAGATGATAGATGAGTACATATACAGATGATAGATACATAGATAACTAGACAGATGGATAGATAAATAGACAGATATATAGATACATAGATAGGTACATAGACAGATGATAGATACATAGATAACAAGATAGATTGATAGATAAATAGTTATATATAGACACATAGATAATAGATAAGTACATATACAGATGATAGATACATAGATAAATAGATAGATATCTAGATACATAGATAATAGGTACATAGACAGATGATAGATACATAGATAACTAGATAGATACTCTTGCTTAGATAAGACTATATACCATGCCCCCTGAGTTCCATAACTGACAGGTACAACTCTCTGGATGTTAGAGGGATGTCATGTTGTTACAGCTCTTCTAATTAATAGAACTAAATTATCACATTTCTGTTTAATATTAGTCAATCAAAGGTGAGAGTTTTTGTCTATGTAACTGAAATGACAGCTAATGTTAATTACTGCCATAGGCTCTAAGCTTGTTAAAATCTATTTTAATTACTGCTGTCTTTTTAAATTTTGCTACTTTTATTGTTTGACATTAAACTTTAAAATACCAATATTGTTCGATTTTGTTGTTTTATTCTTATTTATTAATATTTCTTATTATTAATACTGTGAATGAATATGGATACTACAAGTACTAATGATAATAATGCTAGTAACAAATAGCTCAATATAATGCACTTAATGAGGTCTTTTCTGAAATGCACTATTGAAATTAATGATCAGTCTTGATATGAATGGCAAAACAAATTGTGATAAAGTGATATCTTGCTAGGGTCAGTGTTAGAAATAAAGTAACATCTGATTAATATTTAGTTGGTGAATATCCTGGTACTAATTTTATCCATGGGTTGACAGTCTTGTGTTACAAAAACAAGCAATACAACATCATATTCATAGGGAAGTGCGTAAAAAGGAAGAGAAGAGAGTGGGGTATGAAGACTACATTCCAGGTGCTGGTTTTGTAATGGAGTGGTGATCACACTGGCACAAAACATATTTATGGCACCGATGGAGATAGTCAAGTACAGTAATGTGTCTGTAATGTCTTCTTCATTGAGGTAGCAGATATTTAACAGTACATTTAAATTAAATCAAGTAAAGATGTACTGATTATCAGTGATAATCTACATTTGAAGTTTTCTCTAAACATTGACATGACAGTCCATACACTGTATATGATAATTACAGCTCATACCCATTGAAGTAAATAGGGTTGAGCTGCAATATCAAATACAACCCATGGAGAGATGTGATTCCATTTCTGGTATACAAAGATCCTTTTTTTCCTTATCATAAAACAACTAGTAATAAAATAGTTTATGCTTCAGTAAGACTGAACTAAGAGGCTTTACATGAACATATGTTCAATATACTTATAAAATGGCAGGGCTAGAAGAAGGATCTACTTAGTAACTTCTTAAATAATGTGTATTATTTGATATAAATTCTACAGCCTTGGTTACATCATCACTTAAAATTCTTTGCTGAATGAATTCGGCTGTGTGTTGGCCCATGCAGGCAAGGTGTACTCTTTGTTAATGATGTTTTTTGAAAATCATATCAATTGGAGAACCATGCTCTTTTGCAATTGCAACTGCAAGCAGACTTTATGTGTAATATTTATAATGCAAAATTTCCTTATCTGAAGAATGGGAAATATGTAGAGAGTCAGTGTCATGGTCGCAAGGTCCGGGGTACTCGGTAGCTGGGCAAGCAGTCTGTTGGATATCACGGTGGTGATTGCCAACTCAGTGGCTCAGATCGGACAAGTTAAGGGGGGTTTTAAAGGGAAAATAAAGTTTATAGTTTATTGTGACACCATCTGAGGTGTCTGGTCAAGTTGGACCAGCGCTGCTTGTGATGGCCCCAGGTGATAGGTGTTGTGGCAGGTTTGATGTAGTATTCCCCTCAGATGGAGCGGGCCCCTGGAGAAAAGAATGCAGGAATTTGTGAATGTTGGTGGTTATAGTTATAGAAGGTGCAGGGTGGCACAGGAAGAATTGATAGACACAGGTTTGCAGTTCTTACCGGCTCTTTTACTGAAGATTGTTCATAGTGCTTGCCCAGCTGGGGTACTGTGTCCCACCAGCTTGCAGTTTGGCCAGCTCGCAGATAATCCAGGTTCACCTCACTTAGACACCAGGTGTATGCCTTCCCTTGCTGCCCATTCTCAGTACGCTGTTCTCCTCTGCTTTCCTACATTTCGTGCCAACAAGTCTCAAGGCAGGCGACTGTGGGCCCTTTGTGAGTGATGGCCTGGCCAGTCCTCTCCACCCTCTATAGTCTTTTAGCTTGGGAGAGTCCACAGTAAGTAGCCACTGCTCTTGAAGTTCAGTGGCCTGTGGTTTCTTGGCTTAATCTTGCAAATCCACACCAATTTGGGGCTGGCACCCCTTTGCAGCAAGTTCCACTGTCTGGCCGTCTAGACAGCCGCAGATTCAGGGTCCTCAGGACTGGGGGTTTGCAGCTGACCTAAAGAGCAAGATCCTGCTAGTCACCAGTCCCAGTTTCCCCTATAACTCCATCTTGCTTCTCCTTCTCTCCTCTGACTAAACGTGCAGTCTCCTGTCCTCCAAAATTAGTCAGCGGGCCGGGCAGTTCCCATCTAACCCAGGACTCTGGCGTTCTCTGTAGCGCTACTTAGGGTGAGCTCGTCCACAGCTCCGCTCCCAAGGACCTTCTCCTTCCTCTCCTCGACTTCCACTTCTTGTCTCCTCTCCCTTCCCGCACTTTCTCTACCTAACCCCTCCTCCTTACCGGAAACAGGGCAGCTCCCCTGAACTCGGGTGCTGAGCTCCCCCTTCTGGCCAAGAGTCAGGACTGGTGTGCGCATGTGATGGGTTTACCTGATGTGGAGGTCTCATTCAGCTTCCAAGCATGATATCACCTTTGGTGAGCGAGGTAATACCACTGTGGCAACCGAACCATAGAGGTGCCACATCAGCATTTTGCATTGTTACCTAGATATCAGCATTCAGCATGTGGAGGAGCAGTCTCAGCCCCCGACCAGAGGCGTGTTTCTTTTGGAGCTGGGGTGAAAACATCATAACTGATCGTTTCCACCCACTCTCCTACAAACACGCCCCAGTCTGCATCAAGTCCACCCCAGTCTTAGCATGCCCACCCCACACAGCAACAAGCCCTCCCCACACAGCAACAAGCCCTCCTAGTCTCCAGCGTGCCTACCCCCTAGTCTCCACCGTGCCCGCCCCCTCCACAGTTACTCCATTGCCCTACCTACACTGTCATAGAACCCGCCGCATTGCAGTGAGAGCAGTCATCTCCTTCTGAGATACTGCCGAATCCGCAGCTCTGAAAAGATGACTGAGCGGTTCAATCATTCTGCTGCACAGAGGGGGCGGGGCAGCTGTTGTGGCGCCCCTGCGACCAGGAAGCCACATAGGGAACTGCAGCCAGGTAGGTAGGAAAGACAGTTGCCCCACAACACCCTCACAGACAGCCCACACAACCACTAGAGAGCAGCACCCAACCCAGAGCCCGGGAACTCTAGGCGGGCAAGGGGTGGTGGGTTTAGAGACAGTAGGTGGGCCAGCAAGTAGGTCAGGTGACAGAGGGTAGATATAGCACAGAATCTGGAGAGCCAGTGCGAGCCACAGAGAGAAAGCCCATCCGGAGTCAGCACCCCAGGAGTGTGAGGGACGAGAGGACCAGTGATACTGGGTCCTGGAAACACGGCTGAGACGGCAGACTGCAGGTGGAGTAGACCTCCTATTGAACCCGAAGTACACGGATAGAAGGAGCCTGATAGAGCCTAGCACAGCAGGACTATTGGAGGCTAGGCTAGCAGCAGAGTGTCGGCTCTGAAGTGGACCGATGATCTACCCGGTATCCCCAGATTAACCGACGGGGAACTCCAGCTTCAAGTTAGGGTTCCCACCCCAAAGGACAGGCAGCTCAGTGGCAACCAGGAGGGCCCACAGGGGTCCGAGCCACCGCCATACTGTCTGGAGACGCACACCAAGTGAGAAAAGAGAGAGAGAGTTAAAGCCTGGAAAGGACAGAGAAGGAGTGAGGGGTCACAGAAAGGAACAGAAAGCAGGGAGTAAAGGAACCCGGAGGGGAGAGTTGTGCCTGTGTAAGAACTTGTAACTGGAACTGTGACTGAACTGTAACTGAGAAAGCTGAGAAGTAAACACGGTGAACCCTGCCTCTGACTCCCTTGCATGATTCTGCCTGTACATGATTCCATCCAACAGGTCTGCAGAGGATTACAACCTGAAGAGCCACAGCCTGTCAGCTCTGAATCCTGAAGGAAAAATTCTGCAGCATCAGGACAGTAAGGGCACTGCACCCATCACAAGCCTGCACCATACACTACACCATAGACTTTATCATCGCTGCCCCGGGGAACCGAGTTCTACCCGTGGAGAACTATTCCAACTTCAGCTGCTATAACATCATCCCCGGAGGTTCTGCAGCAGCGGTGGTCCCACCATTGACCACAAGCCGTGGGTGGCGTCACGACTGACATTATCCCCTGCAAATATTCCCCTTATTATTGCCAGGGCCCGGGACACGGTCCGGACCAGGACCCCGTGACATCCCCAGTAGCAACCTGGTCCGGTACCGAATACCCCATCCCAGTGGGCTCGACACTGTGAGTTTCAGTGGCTTTATATCACATTGAACAGCGCGGACACAGGGGGAGAAGGTGAACACACACCACAACACTAAAAGCGGTCATCTTCTCAGAGCTGCGAGCTGTGTGGGGAGGGCTTGTTGCAGTCTAGGACGTGTTTGTAGGAGAGTGGGTGGAATCGACCAGTTATGACATTTACAGCCTAGCTCCAAAACAAACACGCCCCCTGGTTGGTCTCCTGCAGATCCATAAAGGTGGCATCTAGGTAACAATGCAAAATGCTGACAGGGTGTAAATTACAAATTGCCAGCATTCTGTAGCTCAGATATACACAGAGATTTTATAAAATTCCCGGACAACCTCTTTAACATCAGATATGAGTTTAAAGGGGTTTTCCCCAGGAATAAAGTTAATTTTAAAGCTGATTTTAATCAGTAGATCTTGGAAAAATAAGTCCTACAAAAGGATGTATTTATAAAAAAAACATTCATTTGCTCGTTATAATCATATCTGCCCCTGCTATGTACTGTGCAATGAATGTGTCTGACCGTACATGGACATCGTCTGATCATACCACATCTCCTGTGCTGAGATAATCTTATATATGTGTCCCTGCTATGTACTGTGTAATGGATGTGTCTGACTGTACAGGAATACAGTCTGATCACACCACATCTCCTGTACTGAGATAATCTTATATATGTGTCCCTGCTATGTACTGTGTAATGGATGTGTCTGACTGTGCAGGAACACAGTCTGATCACACCACATCTCCTGTACTGAGATAATCTTATATGTGTGTCTCTGCTATGTACTGTGTAATGGATGTGTCTGGCTGAACAGGGACATGGTCTGATCATGCCACAGCTCCTGGGCAGGGGAGGAAGTAAAAGAGTATACAGCCATTACAACACGGGATCACAGCTGATTCTTTTTGTGAGGTAAAACATTTCTCTTCCTGTTTATAAAAACATTTTGCCTTATAGAAAGAATTATTTGTGATCCCATGCTCTAATGTCTGTTTACTTATTTTCATCCTCCCTGTCCCAGAAGATTTGGTATGGTCAGACCATGTCCCTGTACGGTCAGATACGGCCATTACATATTACATAGCAGGGACACATATATAAGATTATCTCAACACAGGGGCTGTGGTATGATCAAACCATGTTCTTGTATGGTCAGACACAGCCATTACACAGTACATAGCAGGTACACATATATACAATTATCTCAACACAGATGTGGTATGAGCAGACCATGTCCCTGTACAGTCAGACACATCCATTAGACCAGGGGTCTCAAGCATGTGGCCCCCAGGCCACATGTGGCCTGCCAGGCTGCTTGACGCGGCCCGCGGACACACCGATGTCCTGTCGTTTAGCCGGTAGACACCGGCGTCCACCGTCCTCTCATTTAGCCGCCAGGGCGGCCGCATTCTGCATTGCAGACGCTGCTTTTGATTGCCTCTCCCTGGCGGCGTCTGCAATGCAGAATGCCAGGGAGAAGCAATTAAAGTCAGCATCCCAGAGATCAGCGGCACTTGACATCAGCTGCTCTGCTGGCGGGTGCAGCACCGAGGGATCAGAGGACAGTGTAGGTGTGTAGTGTGTGTGTGTGTTGAGTGTGTTGATGATGATGGATATGTGTGTGGCTGTGTGTGTGATGATTATGATGACAGTGGCTGTGTGGTGTGTGTTTGTATGATGATGATGATGGTGGCTGTGTGGTATGTGTGTATGTATGATGATGACGGTGCCTGTGTGTGTGTATGATGATGGTGGATGTGTGGTGTGTATGTGTATGATGATGGTGGCTGTGTGGTGTGTATGTGTATGATGATGATGGCTGTGTGGTGTGCGTGTGTGTGTGGTGTGTTTGTATGATGATGATGATGATGGCTGTGTGGTGTGCGTGTATGATGATGGTGGCTGTATGTCTCTATGGTGTGCGTGTATGATGATGATGGTGGCTGTGTGGTGTGTCTATATGATGATGTGTATGTGGGTGTGGTGTGTGTATTATGATGGTGGCTGTGTGGTGTGTGTATGATGAAGGTGGCTGTGTGGCGTCTGTGTGTGGTGTGTGTGTATGATGATGGTGGCTGTGTAGTGTGCATGTATGTGGTGTTTGTATGATGATGATGATGGTAGCTGTATGGTGTATGTGTGTGCATGATGATGGGTGTGTGTGTGTGTATGATGATGACTATCGTGGCTGTGTGGTGTGCGTGTGTGTGGTGTGTTTGTATGATGATGATGATGATGGCTGTGTGGTGTGCATGTATGATGATGGTGGCTGGGTGTCTGTGTGGTGTGTGTGTATGATGATAATGATGATGGTGGCTATGTGATGTGTGTGTATGATGATGGATGTGTGTGTGTGTGTGTGTGTTTGTTTGTATATGATGATGATGGTACTAAGCCCGAAATTCATAGCGTCATGCCAAATTAGACCTGGCCACCATGAATTTCTTGTAAACATTTAAAAAAAAGCACAATTTTTTATTTACTACAAATAAAACAAAAAGCACATTTAGGGACTCCATCTTTATTAGAGAAAAAAACCCTCAGTCCAATGTAGTCCACAGGCAGAGCAATGTCAGCTCTGCTTCATCGCTCTGAACAGACAAGTGTCTGTCCACAGCTACAAGCAGTGCTCTGACTGACAATGACAATCAGAAGTCAATTGAACATTGGCGAGAATTGTATTGTATTAAATTTTAAAGAAATACGGCCCTCGACCTCAATTCTTTTTAATGTGCGGCCCACTTACTCTGCCGAGTTGAAGACCCCTGCATTAGACAGTACAGAACAGGGACATATATAAGATTATCTCAGCACAGGAACATTTTTTTAAAACACATCCAATTGTAGAAATGATTATTATTACAAGATCTATTGATTAAAATTAGCTATGTTCTTTTGAAAACCCATTTAATTTTCTAGGATAAAGTATTGCAAAACAAAAGCTCTTGTACTTTGTCCCTTTGAAAGTAAAACAAGAATGTTCCATTTGTAACAGATGAAGGTGGCCTCTAGCCACGAGTTTGCCAGTTAGGCGGTTGTTATTATCATGTTATATACATTGCCCTCATAATTTTGTGCTGTACTTTTGCGTTGCATGTTACTTTATGCCGTTGTATTCTATTGTCAGGCAACAGCACTGTAGACAGTAAACAAATAGCTGTGAGATTATTAGTATTTTGAGCCCTCACATTGATTTATGTTCAGTTCACTTATCTATGGTTTATGTATCTACTCATTTTCCAGCAATGCATTAAGTGTGTGCTGTGGCCTAGGAGAAATATTAATGCCTGAACAGTTTAGGAGCTAAAATCTACCTCCCATCCAACAGACCAAAAGAGGTTGGGCTGAATGGGTTGATGACAGACTGAGTTTATCTCGGGGTTTGT
Source organism: Allobates femoralis (assembly GCA_033576535.1). Taxonomy (NCBI): domain Eukaryota; kingdom Metazoa; phylum Chordata; class Amphibia; order Anura; family Aromobatidae; genus Allobates; species Allobates femoralis. Next base: position 308,129,140 of record JARQOC010000001.1, on the reverse strand, counting down.
TTCCCTTCTAGATTTTTTTAGAGGCAGGAGGCCCTTTTTATTGGACAATGAGCAATTTTAGGCCACCTGTACATATTGAGTAGTTTGTGATTTTTTTTTACCTCAGTATTTTGTGAGTTTTTACTTCAGTATTTGGTGACTTTTTACCTCAGAATTTGGTGAGTTTGGTACCTCAGTATTTGGTGAGTTTTTTTACCTCAGTATTTGGTGAGTTTTTTACCTCAGAATTTGGTGAGTTTGTTATGTCAGTATTTGGTGAGTTTTTTACCTCAGGATTTGGTGAGTTTTTTACCTCAGTATTTGGTGAGTTTGTACCTCAGTATTTGGTGAGTTTTTTTACTTCAGTATTTGGTGAGTTTTTTACCTCAGTATTTGGTGAGTTTTTTACCTCAGTATTTGGTGAGTTTGTACCTCAGTATTTGGTGAGTTTTTTACCTCAGTATTTGGTGAGTTTGTTACCTCAGTATTTGGTGAGTTTTTTACCTCAGTATTTGGTGAGTTTGTACCTCAGTATTTGGTGAGTTTTTTACCTCAGTATTTGGTGAGCTTGTGCCTCAGAATTTGGTCAATTTTTATCTCAGAATTTGGCGAGTTTTTTACCTCAGTATTTGGTGAGTTTTTTACCTCAGTATTTGGTGAGTTTGTACCTCAGTATTTGGTGAGTTTTTTACCTCAGTATTTGGTGAGTTTTTTACCTCAGTATTTGGTGAGTTTTTACATTGGTATTTGGCAAGTTTTTTTACCTCAGTATTTTAGAGTTCTTACCTCAGAATTTGTAGTCTAAACCAGGAGTGGGTGATAAATACAGAAGTGGTGACGTATTTCTATTATACTTCCCCATTAATTTTTCCACTCCTGGGTTTGGCTTTCAGACACTGAGATAAACACTAAATACTCAATGTGTGCACATGGCCTTAATGAGTAATGGGTAGCAAATAAGCAGGAAACACATTGAGCAGAGTACTATACATGGTTACGGAGAAAAAATTACCTCTGTGACTGTTGTGCCCCAAAGAGTGTCTCTGGAGAAGAGATAGTAGCTGAGGAAGCAGGTCAGTAGCGTAACTGCTTGGGGGGCTGGTGCAGAGGTGGGGCCTCACAATCACAAGGGAGAGCTTACTGCTACTGCACACTGTGTTGGCATGCACAGAGCCCCGATACAGGTAAATTTTGTGGTAGAGCAGGGAGACATAATCTTCCTGCTTTACTGCTCATCGTTCTATATGCCACAGTTCAGTATAGGCCTGTGGTCTTTAGAAGAGCGGAGAACATCAGGAAGACTCCCTGATGAGGCATGAACATGGAGTGGTGTAATGTCATCATGCTGGGACTTTGCGTTCCCCAGCGCGATCATATCACAATGTTGGCCCTCCCATGCCTTGGTCCTGTCAGATATATATGTATGTATATATATACATATATATATATATATACAGTATTTAGCTAGAGAAGAATACTGGGGTTTGTGTTACAGTGTGAAGAAACAACTGGTGATCATATGACAGTGTAATTAAAATACTGGGGACCATGCCCCTCCTGTACCTGTACGTCCTGATCGCCTAGATTTAGTGTACTTGTTCTTGTCTCTCTTATCCTCATGTAAAGCGCCATGGAACCTAATGGCGCTATATAAATTAATAATAATAATAATAGTAATGATAGTGTGTGGGGAATACTAGAAGAAATGATACAGTGTGGGGGAAATAGTGGGGGCCATGATACAGTGTGCATACCTCCCAACTGTCCCGGATCCAACAGGACAGTCCCGATTTTGAGCTTCTGCCCAGCTGTCCAGGCTGGGAGGTTACATTTCCCGCATTGCAGTGAGCTGCCGGCCACGCCCCCTAAACATTTTAGCTCTGTGTGTCATGGATCATCAGTGCTCTGTCCCGAATGTCCAGTCCAAGTGTCTTTTTTTTTTTATTGACTAAAGTTTTATGCCGCTTGTACACATGCAGGAATTGCTGACACCGCCCTGTGTGGCTCTGTGACCTCGGCAGTCCCCTCCGCACACTGCTCTCCCTCACCGCAGCTGTTGCCGAGGATTTCTCCATCGTTCTGCACTGAGACTGCAGTGAGTGCCCAGCATCAGTGAGGGGAGAGGGACGTCGTTCTGTAGCAGAAGGTGGGCGGGCCAAGTCTGTGCGGGAGGGGGAGAAACACAAGGCAGTCTGCACTGAGGAGAGGGGAGAGGAGTGCAGCCACAGGAGCCTCCTCCCTCCTGTAATCTCACTAACTGCTCTGCTGTCGAGAGCAGGAGGAGGGGGAGAGAAGGAGAAGGAGACCTCTTGCGTGACGATTCCAACTTCAGGCCTCCCCACTGCTGTACTGCCACTGAAGAAGAGAGTGAGTATATATGTGTTCATGTATGTATGACAGTATGTGTGATGTGTGTGTGTGGTGTGTGAGTGATGCGTGTGTGTAAGAATGTGTGTGCTATGTGTTAGTGTGATGCATGTGTTAGTGTGATGCATGTGAGTGATGCATGTGCGTGAGTGGTGCGTGTAGTGTGTGAGTGATGCGTGAGTTAGTGATGCATGTGAGACAGTAATGCGTGTGCTGTATGTGAGTGATGCATGAGTTAGAGTGATGTGTGTGATGTGTGACAGTGATATGTGTGTGTGTGTGAGTGATGCATGTGGTGTTTGAAAGTGATGCATGTGTGTGAGTGATGCGTGTGATGTGTGAGTGATGTGCAGAGTGTGAGAGTGATGCGTGTGTGTGAGTAATGTGAATGCGTGTACTGTGTGAGTGATGCGTGTGATGTGTGACTGCAAGTGACATCTACTTCATTATCTGCATTTAGAGAGTTAACACTGTTTTCTGTGGTGTTACATAGGACTGCAGATTACATATACTACATTATCTGTACTAAGAAATATCACTGTGTTATTTGTGGTGTTACATGGGACTGCAGATGACAACTAACACATTATCTGTACTGTTATCACAGTGTAATCTGTGATGTTACATGGGACTGTAGGTGACATCTACTATATTATCTGTATTCAGAGATATCACTTTGCTATCTGTGGTGTTACATAGGACTGCAGGTGACATCTACTACATTATCTGTACTCAGAGATATCACTGTGATGTCTGTGATGTTACATGGGACTACAGGTGACATCTACTACATTATCTGTACTCAGAGATATCACTGTGATGTCTGTGATATTACATGGGACTGCAGGTGACATCTACTACATTATCTGTACTCAGTGATATCACTGTTATCTGAGGTGTTACATAGGACTGCAGGTGACACCTTCTACATTATCTGTACTCAGTGATATCACTGTTATCTGAGGTGTTACATAGGACTGCAGGTGACATCTACTACATTATCTGTACTCAGATATCACCGTGTTATCTGTGATGTTACATAGGACTGCAGGTGACATCTACTACTTTATCTGTGCTCCGAGAGATATCACTGTGTTATCTGTGGTGTTACATGGGACTGCAGATGACTACTACATTATCTGTACTCAGTGATATCACTGTTATCTGAGGTGTTACATAGGACTGCAGGTGACATCTACTACATTATCTGTACTCAGAGATATCACTGTGTTATCTGTGGTGTTACATGGGACTGCAGATGACAACTATTACATTATCTGTACTGTTATCACCGTGTTATCTGTGATGTTACATGGGACTGTAGGTAACATTACTACATTATCTGTACTCAGAGATATCACTGTGTTATCTGTGGTGTTACATAGGACTGCAGGTGACATCTACTGTATTTTTCGGACTATAAGATGCTTTTTTCCCCATAAACTTTGGGTGAAAGAGGGGGTGCGTCTTGTAGTCTGAATATACGGACCTTTGTGACTGTGGGACGCCACAGCTCTGGAGCAGCTGGAGGAGGCTGGCGTAGGCCGCAGAGGCAGTGGGAGGTCACTCTTTAGTGTAATGTATGTTGCACTGCATTCTCAGCGCCGAGGTGGGTGGAGGAGCGGCGCTTTATAAGTATACACCCCCCTACATCACTGTATGTGGCCCCCCATGCTGCCACACACCAGAAAATAATAACCAATGTAACTGTCGAGCCCCAGGCCCTGGGGTACTCGGGTATCAGTCTCAGTGGCTGTTCTGGATGTCACGGGTGGCAGCGCCTGATACCGTGGCCTGGGTGACACTTCAAAAAGGGAATATTTACAGGGGATAAGAGTTTGTCATGTGACGCCACCTGTAGTACCTGGTGATGGTTCACTAGCGCCGCCACAGTCCTTCGGAGGTAGATGGTAGTGCGGCTGACATGGCTAAGCTCCCTACAGGTAGAGCTGTTCCTCCCAGGCAGCGTTCCTGAAAATAAGCAGGATGATGGAGAAAACCACACACAGGCTAAGTCACTTTTTCCCGGGTACTTTACTGTCAACCAGTAGCAGTGTCATACAAAGTTCAAAGTCCAGCATCAGATGTTAAAATAACAGGTAGCTCTACGGGTGGCTGCAAGTGGATCCCAGGTGGTATGGTGGAACACGTGATGTACCTTAGTTGATGAACCCATGTCCTTTCTTCTCCGCCTAGGATGAGTCTATACCCAATGGCTCCATGAAGGTAGTATTGGGGATCCTCTCCTCGTGGGGAGGGAGCAGGCAGACCGCTCCATCTGGCAGGGTGCTGTGGTGATATATGGACCACAGCAGCCGGTTGCCGACTGCAAAGATAAACCTTGGCCGGATCCTCGGGCTCGGCGTTCTCGTGGTGGACTGGAGAATCCCTTGGAGTATGGTAGCTCCATGCTGGGTTCTCCTTTCTCTCTAGGGCCCAGACTCCGCTCGTCGGGTGCCCTCTTTCAGGATCTCCTCAAGACCTCCTTTCCTCCGGATCAGCTTGAAACCGTCCGGGTAACCCTTCCGCCTCGTTCCACACTCTTTCCAACTTTCGTCCTTCTCCGACTGTTTCAACCCTCTCACCAACTAGAGAGAGACTACTCTTTCTCCTACTGGCCATTTCTGCTGAAGACTTCCTTTTTCCCCCTAGAAGTAAATATGTCCTCTCCCAGGTAAACTCCCACCGCTCAGCTAATATGGGAGTGCCGGAATGGGGACCACCCACCAACCTAGCATCCACTTAAAGCTGGGGAGTTACACCTCTTTTACGGGTGCAATACCCCTCTGTGACACCTGACTACGTGGGGCGCCACATAACCTCTCCAGCGCTCCCCTCCGTCTCTCCCTGCTTGCCGCACTTTGAATACTGAGTTATCCTGCATCCCCGGCATCTGATCACGTTACCTGCACAGCACAGTGATGTCATCGCTGCTCGCTCCGATCAAATGAGGACTCAGGACACAAAGTGCGGCAAGCAGGGAGAGACGGAGGGGAATGCTGCAGAGCTAAGTTACATTGGTTATTATTTTCTGGTGTGCATACAGTGATGGAGGTGGCCATAACCAGGATGGGGGTCATATCTAACATGGAGGGGGCTATATCCAGGATAAGAGGGTAATGGAAGGGGCCCAGGATGGGGACATTACATCCATAAGTGTTAGCAGCAAACCCCATCCCCATAACAGTGCATTATAACCACATTTTATGCTTAATTTGTTATTTTCCTTATTTTCCTCCTCTAAAACCCGAGTGCGTCTCATAGTCCGAAAAATACAGTAGTACATTATCTGTTCCCAAAGAGTTACGTTATGGTGTTACATTTTAATTTGGTGGGATTGGTTGGCTGCAAAACATTTGTCTTGGGGCTTAGGCCCTCGAATCTTTTCTGACCCTAGCAATGCCCCTGTCACCATGACTACTAGATGCTCCATCTCTTGTCAGCATTTCCTGCTTTCCATTAATAGCATGCACCACCTTGTGTTCACTCTCCGTCATCCAGGTAGTGATGTACACCCCTGTGACGTCAGCACCATGCAGTGATTGGCTATGTGCACCCCTGTGATGTCAGCACCCTGGAGTGATTGGCTGTGTGCACCCCTGTGACGTCAGCACCCTGCAGTGATTGGCTGTGTGCACTTCTGTATGTCAGCACCCTGCAGTGATTGGCTGTGTGCATCCCTGTGATGTCAGCATCCTGCAGTGATTGGCTGTGTGCACCCCTGTGACATCAGCACCCTGTAGTGATTACCTGTGTGCACCCCTATGATGTCAGCACCCTGCAGTGATTGGCTATGTGCACCCCTGTGACATCAGCACCCTGCAGTAATTGGCTGTGTGCACCCCTGTGACGTCAGCACTCTGCAGTGATTGGCTGTGTGCACCCTTGTGATGTCAGCACCCTGCAGTGATTGGCTGTGTGCACCCCTGTGATATCAGCACCCTGCAGTGATTGGCTGTGTGCACCCTTGTGACGTCAGCACCCTGCAGTGATTGGCTGTGTGCACCCCTGTGACATCAGCACCCCGCAGAGATTGGCTGTGTGCACTGCTCTGAGGCTGTCTGTTGATATGGAGGAGAAATGGAGGGAGGATGGAGGCAGGCTGTCGGGATGGAGGGAGGCTGTCGGGAGAGGAATATTTGTGTGCAAATTCGATTATGTGGTGATAATCTTATACAAAAACAAACCCACCCGGCAGCCCCGGCCTTGACCTTCCTGTGTGTCAACCTCAGAAATCTGTATGTGCTCCTTCCAGCATACACACATGGCGGCTGCATGAGACAATAGCATCTCTTCATGCCTTGAGAAATCAGAACACGCCCCTATCACGTGATGGAAATTACATCCTACCTGGAAGGAGCCATTACTTTCTAGTATCTACCGTTCATCTGTACCCAGCTTCACGATCATGTGACTGCTCCCTGTCCCTTCCCCTCCTTCTTGGATTTTGCCATGGTCACGTGACAGTCATCTAGCAAGCTACTAGCGGGAAGGCCCCGCCTATTCCTTTTCCCATCCAATCAGAACAGTCAAAAAATGTTGGAGCGAAGTCTGAAAATGAGGGTTCTTTGGTGCCTCAGGTGTCCGGTATATCTGCTCCACCGAGAGTGCTGCTTCACTTCACTATGGGAGTCAATGCTGGAACCAGAGGATGTCACGTTTCAGGAGACAAAGGTGAGGGCAGCGTGGGCCTCATACCAGACTATGTGTTCAAATAATTTTTATTCGAGTTTCAATAAATCAAGTACAAAGTATAATAATCAAATACAGTCGTACAGCAAACTGATAAGAAGTAGAGAAGTCAAAGGTATAATATGAAGAGATTACCTTATTACAATCAATTTCATCAAATACAGAACACCAAAAGAGAACAATGATAGTAAACAGGGAAACAAAGAATTACACATCTCCAAATAATACTTTGGGAAGTGATTACGAAATAGTATAACTAAAGGCAATCAATACTAAGGACCAAGAATCTCAAGCTAAATCAAGTTATGAAGAACTGCTCTTCAGCAGATAAACATAAGGGAGAAAGGAAAGGAAATGAAGGAGGGGAAAGGTAGCTATAGACACTTACTATAGTACAAGCTATAGACAATGAGTCCATCATAGGCTAGGGTCACATTTGAAACTTGAATTGCGTTCACCGCATCCGGATCCGGATGCGGTGAACGCAATGCCGGGCACACACATTTTAAAAAAAAAATGTGTGCAGAATACCGCACTGCAGTAACCGGATGGCTCAGGATGTGTAATCCTGAGCCATCCGGCAACTGCATAGTTTGCTGATCCCGGCTATTGCCGGGATAAGCAAACTGTACTATGTATAGTAAAGAGTTAAATTTACTAACTAAAGGAATGTTTGAGGTCTCTAGGGGGGCTTAGACCCCCTAGAGACCGGCCGCCCACTCTGGTGGGCTTCTACTACAATTTCCCCCATGGCACGGGCTCCTCCGAGCTCCGTGCAAGTCCCCAAAACTCCTGCCCCCCGTATCACTATACAGGGGTGCCTGCACCCCTCTTGTATAGTTATTCCTTTTTTTGGTAAAAATGATGTATTAAAGTATAGATTGTAGCTCATATTTACGTGATCTCGTCGGCAGTGTTGTGGGAAATCCATGGGCGGGGCTGTTTGCTGCAGCCTCCGCCCCCTCATTCATTATGGCCGCCCCCTGTGGGCTTCATCCAGTGTTGTGAGGGCGGCCGCGTCATGAAAGGGGCGGGGCTAACGGTGTGACGCGGTTAGCCCCGCCCCTTTCATGACGCGGCCGCCCTCACAACACTGGATGAAGCCCAGAGGGGTCGGCCATAATGAATGAGGGGGCGGAGGCTGCAGCAAACAGCCCCGCCCATGGATTTCCCACAACACTGCCGACGAGATCACGTAAATATGAGCTACAATCTATACTTTAATACATCATTTTTACCAAAAAAAGGAATAACTATACAAGAGGGGTGCAGGCACCCCTGTATAGTGATACGGGGGGCGGGAGTTTTGGGGACTTGCACGGAGCTCGGAGGAGCCCGTGCCATGGGTGAAATTGTAGTAGAAGCCCACCGGAGTGGGCGGCCGGTCTCTAGGGGGGTCTAAGCCCCCCTAGAGACCTCAAACATTCCTTTAGTTAGTAAATTTAACTCTTTACTATACATAGTACAGTTTTCTTATCCCGGCAATAGCCGGGATCAGCAAACAATGCAGTTGCCGGATGGCTCAGGATTACACATCCTGAGCCATCCGGTTACTGCAGTGCGGTACAGAGAACCGCTGCGAAAACTGCAGCCTGCATGATTTTTAACGCAGGCTGCAGTGCCGGAGATGGACACCGGATGGCTTGTGAAGCCATCCGGTGTTTTGCATTGGCTCCTATGAGGAGCGTTTCCTGGTCCGGTTTTGAGCTTTTTGAAAGCTCAAAACCGGATCAGGATTCTTTTTAAAAAACGGAGATGTGACCCTGGCCATACAGTCCAATGGTGAAGCCTAGAGAAAGTTATTTGGGGGGGATTTTGGCTGACTTTAAGAACGGAGATGGAAATTTTATATTCCACAATGCCCATTTCTTCTGATATTTGGTTTGTAGGCCATTTCTAATAGCGAATGAATATTCAAAAGAATTATGAGATGCAATTCTGTCTATGACATCCTGTATAGATGGGACTGTAGACTCTCTCCAAAGTGAGGCAATCATAGTTTTTGCTGTTAAAAGAATATGAATCGTAAGTGGCCTTATACGTTTTGGAAGAGAATCCAACCCAACCAAAAGCAACACTAACTCAGGAGATAGAAGAACTTCAATTCCAGAAATATTTTTAATTAGATACCTTATGTCTCTCCAAAATTTTTTAAGGAATTGACATCCCCAGAACACATGAGTCAGATCAGCAGTTTGGTTACAGTTCCTCCAGCACATCGGGGAGTTGAGTGAATTAAACTTATTGAGCTTCAACGGAGTAAGATACCATCTTGAATACAATTTAAATTGGGTCTCAATAAGGGAGATGCACGGTACCTGTGTATACATAAGATCAAAGGACTTGCCAAGTTGTTCAGTATTTATAGAGATGTTCAGGTCTTTCTCCCAGGCTACTACATTTGAAGATTTCACATAGACCAAATCTAGGTTAATGTCCTGATATATGTTTTTCAACTTCCAAAAAAAGGTACTCTGCGGGAACTTCAAAAGTTGTGTCACATTGTGAGGAAGAGAGAATACCAGTTTATGGTTCAACAGAATGCGATGAATCTCCACCCAGGTTTTAACTTCTATGTCTTCCAGACCATAAGTGTTTTGTAGGACCGCAAAGGGAATCAACCCTCCTCTGCCATCCAAGATGTTAGATATAAAACCAATCCCATGGTCTTTCCAGGATTTAAGTTTCAGGTTTGCAGAAATATAGTCTAATATATCAATTGGGATCCAAGTAGGTGGATGAGGTTGAAAGCTTTTCAATGATTTGGAAACAAACAATCTCCAGGATTGAATAGAGGCTTTCACTAACGTTTCTTTCGGAAGAGGTTTGTTTTTATCACAAAGAAAGGAAAGAAGCTGTGGACCAAGGCCTCCCTTTAGCATATTTTTATCTTCAAGAGTAAGCCAACTTGGTCTATCGCCTGTCTCCCACCATGATTGACTCAGTTTTATGATAGTGGAGTGATGATATGCGGTGAGGTTGGGAACAGCCAGACCTCCTCTAGACCTCCCTTTCTCCAGGGTAGTCTTAGCCACTCTTGTTTTTTCTTATCCCAAATGAATCTCGTCAGTTGAGTTTGTAATTTTGCCATCCATTGTCTGGACACAGGTAGGGGTACAGAACGAAAAATGTAGAGATGTTTCGGTAAGATAAACATTTTAAATGAGTTTATTCTTCCCAACCATGAAATATCAATTTTGGAAATATGAAGAACATCGTCCTGAATGACTTTGTAGATATAATTAAGATTAACGTCTACAATCTTAGATAGGGATTTGGTCAAATAAATACCTAAATATTTTATAGATTCTTTTTCCCATGAGGGAGAATGTTCGCGTTTTAACAAGTCAAGGAGGTCCTGAGCTATATTTAAGTGTAACACCTGAGTCTTTTTCAAATTGATCTTATAATGGGAAATTCGAGAAAATTATCAATTGTGTCAAGGAGATATTGTAAAGAATTTATGGGATCAGTCAAAGTTACCAGGATATCATCAGCGAATAAACTAATCTTAAATTGTCTCATAGAAATGGGAATGCCTTTTATCAAAGGATGACTACGTATTTTTTCCGCTAACGGCTCAATAAAGAGGTTAAAGAGAGAAGGGGAAAGGGGACAACCTTGACGTGTACCATTTGTTAGCAAGATGTCTTTTGACAAAAAGTTATTTGTTATGATTTTCGCACTCGGATTAGAATAAAGCGAATGAATTAAGTTAGTTATATTACCCCCAAAGCCAAACCTCCTCAAAACCTCAAAGAGGAACCCCCAGTGGACTCTGTCGAACGCTTTCTCTGCGTTGACAGCGACCACTAGGGTTGGAGTCCCAGTTCTCTCTATAAAATCTATTAAATTTAACGCCGTCTCGTAGCATCCGATGTTCCCCTTCCCTGAACGAAACCCACTTGATCCCCGTGGAGGAGTGTCGAGATAACTTGTTTTAGTCTGTTATTTAAAGTTTTAGTAATAATTTTTAGATCTGAATTCAGGAGCGATATGGGTCTATAGTTAGCTACATTCTCAGTATCACCCTTATCTTTTGAGATAACCGTAATCACTGCTTCTTGCATTTCCTTGGGAAGACTACTCTGGTCAGTAGTGATGAAATTGATTAACCTAGTTAAATATGGGACATGGATATCTTTAAAGGCAATATAGTATTTGTTCTGTAACCCGTCAGGCCGGGAGACTTAAATTCCTTTAGGGACCCAATAGTATCAGAGATTTCTGCTTCAGTGTAGGGTAAGTTTAGGAATTTTAACTGGTCAGATGTCAATGAAGGAAGTTGAATAGAGTCTAAAAACAAGCCATTTCCACAGCACAGGATCAACTTCCCCGAACTCCTTTCCTAAGTTATATAACTTCTTGTAATAAACTTCAAAGGCATCTGAAATTTCCGCAGGGGATTTGACTATAGAATTAGGTTTATTCCTGATCTGTAGAATTCTCGTTTTGGCCCTTCGTATTTTTATTAATTTGGCAAATAGTTTGGAGGGTTATAAAAATTAGATTTAGTAATGTGGGAAACCTTATCAAATTCCGCAGTTAAAAGGGATTTTAGTTCAACCCTCAATTTAAGAATGTCACCAAAGATGGAATTATTCTTGGTCCGAATCACCTCCGATTCCAAGTCTTTAATCTTACTTATGATGGAAGCCGTATCTTTAGTTAATTTTCTTTTTAGGAGAGAATTTAATTGAATTAGATGACCTCTAATCAGTGCCTTATGGGCAGTCCATAAAGTTGGAATAGGCATATCTCCCAAATAGTTTTCTTTAAATAATAATGTAATATACTTTGAATTTTGGATTTATAATCTGGATGGTGTTATAGAAAAGAGTTTGCTCTCCAGAGTTTCCGCCCACTATAAGAAGCCCCATCTGTGGTAACAAAGATTATCGGAGAGTGATCCGACCAAGATCTAGGAAGTATTTATATTGATTTAATCTTCTGCAAGGAATTGATATCTGTCAAAACCAGATCTATCTTAGCAAAGGATTTATGCGAGTCAGAAAAATGAGTAAATTCTATAGATGACGAGTTTATGCACCGGAATGCATCATAGAATTCCTCCTGGTTAAATAATGGATCAAGCTGGACATTGGTATTCCTGGCTTTATTGGAAGAGTCAAACATAGCATTAGGAACCGCGTTAAAGTCCCCAAAAATGAAGAGGTTGCCTTTCTTATGATCATGGATAGTCCTGAACAGTTTTTTTTAAAATGAAATTTGACCTTTGTTTGGAGCGCATAAATTCACAAGTGTGTGAGGAGTATCATTTATTTTACATATCAGGATAAGATATCGGCCCTCATCATCTCTATGGACCTCAAATTCTTCAAATTTAAGAGTATCCCTAATCAGAATGGCAACTCCAGATTTTTTTTTCTTGTTAGAGGAGAAATAGATATGAGGAAATTGTTTATTCGTAAATTTTGGTGGATTTTCTAGGCAAAATTTAGTTTCCTGAAGTCCTGCCAAATCAATTTTATGTCTCGCAAGTTCTTTCCATACATGGAACCTTTTTTGAGGGGTATTTAACCCATGGACATTTAGTGAAAGGTATCTGGTGGTCATTGTCTCAATGAAGAATTAAAAATGTACGTAAGCTAGCTGCAATGAAAGTATGAATTTGAGGTAGTGTGAGGGAGAGGGAAGGGAGAGAATTAGGAGGGAAACTAAACTACTACAGGTAGGTGAAGAAACAAACTATTAAATGAAGCAAACTATAACACAGAATGTAACTAGTAATAAGAACTATGTAAGTATCAATACTATAAGGAAGGGTTCAAGGGAACCGTTATTCAACTTCCTGCAAGGCTAATATTTTGGCCATTGAGCGTAATTGGACCTTAAATCTTTAAAGTGTCAAACAGAGCTACCTAAGACCCGTCAACTATTAGTTAGATGTAAGTTTCTCAAAACTTTCAGTCCCTCAGACTTATCTTCAATAACAAAAGATTTCTGTTTGTATGTAAAAATAATACTAGTGGTCGGACGACCCCATCTGTACAAGATCTCCTTAGCACGTAGAATGTCTGTTACAGGCTTCAAAGATTTCCTCTTCAGCATCGTGTCTTTAGAAATATCTGTGAAGATTTTAATCCCGTCGTAAAGTGGAGGTAGGGATTTGTTATCTCTTAAGAAAGTTGTCACTTTATCTCTGGTTTGATAGAAGCTAAATTTAGCTATCACATCCCTCGGGACGTCGTCCGAAAGATGCGAGGGCCTTGGCAATCTATGGGCTCTTTCTATAAAATACTCTATATTTTCCAGTGAGGGAGCAATTTTTCTAGTGAGAGATTTCACGTAATTAATCAGGTCATGCTGCTTTATCTTTTCGGGAATTCCTCTAAATTTCAGGTTATTCCTGCGGTCCCGGTCCTCTCTATCTGCTAACCTATCCTTCAGAACTTTAATTTCATTAGTCACCCTGTCTTGAGATTTTCTAGAGTCAATGCACTCCGTTTTTAACTCCTCAATGGCTTTCTCTGTTTTTCCTGTTCTGGATACTATCGAGGCCACCAAATGTTTAATCTCATCAATGTCATCTCTCAAAGATTTTTTAAAATCAGCAAATACTTTAACCAAGAAATCTCTATCTGATAGTTGTCCACCGTCAAGGTTGGAGAGAGGATCTAAGTCTTTCCTTGAAGTCTTCATTCTTAGTCTCACTGAGCTCTTGGTTGGAGGGTCTCGAGCTGAGTCATAATCTTACCGAAAATTAGAGCTATCATGTGATCTGGACATAGTTTCCGTTTCTTTTCTTTTTGAGTTTGCCTGGGTAGATTCATAAATCATAGGTGTGGATTTCCATTCTTCTGAACTATTCTTCACTGGTAAGGAATCTTTACTGCCACTTTGTGACTGGTTACTATGGTAGGCCGAGGAAGGCATAGTGTTCGCACTCTGTGGACTAGCCTCCACCAGTTCACCAGTGGAATGTTTGGAAGTAACGTTTGGTTTAGGCTTGGGAGACATTAGGACTAGTATACTGTATAAATTGAGGTATATAAATTAAGAAATTAAGAATATCAAAGTACGTATAGTAAGTCTCTATAGCCAGCTCCAGTAAACTATATTGAGCCAAAAACAATTACAATTAGGTAATAGACTTCCACAATACTAGAGCCAAGGAACAGAAATGAAGTACAATTATCTGTAAATACGGACTCAGAGTATAAAGTAAATAGCTCTCTCCCCCAATTAGAAGATGAAAAGATCACCCGCCCAAGACCCAACAACTACCACCCAAACTACCTTTATCCACAAGAAACAGAGTCAAACATCAATATGCAGATCAATATAAAGGTGTACCCCAACAGCACATCCCCATAAAAGAATAGCTGTTTAGTTGACTCCTCGACACCGGAAACCGTCTACGAAGCTCGAATACGTTGGAGGCTCGCCGACCCCGCTTGATTGAAGAGATCCCTCCCAGGAGTGATCGGATCGTGTAGAAACCTCAGACAACAGGATCCATCTACGTAGCTCGGATATGTTGGAGGCCCGACGACCCCGCTTGATTGAAGAAGTCCTTCTTGGAGATGTAGTAGCACGCAAAGATGGAAGAAGTTATAAGGCAACAGCTTGCAAATAAACAAATGAGTAGTGAAAAAGAGTCTCCTGAAGTCTCAGTGTAACACTAGGACTAGAAAGGTTATATATCTCCCCTTCAGACTCATGAATTGTGCAATATGTAGAATGGTATTATCCCCACCCTATGCAAGTATGTAACTAAGCAAGGAGCATCCAAAATAGTATGACCAGATAGTCTATGAAGAAGGCTGCAGGGATGTCTCAGTCTAGTCACTTATATTAAATCTCCTCAATCAGGACAGCAGCTCATCTTTTAGTAGATCCCCCACGCCTCCTGTACCTGTCACTGTTGCTTTCCTAATGCATATGAGGGAAAATTTACCTCAGAGGTCCGGATCTTACAGTGAGGAAAATCCGTTTGTGTAGTAAATTGGCATCCTCCAGGAAAGCCACAATCAGCAAATCACAGATGGCGCCTCCACTACTCCCCTGAGAGAAATGGCAGTTTTCCTCACAGAATAGCAGAAAATGGTCTAGGAACAAACTTAATAGACCAAAACAATAAAATCTCCAAAAATTAATGAGAGAAAGTGAATAAAAAAGCCCATGTCAGAGATAGCATAGGCTGTATATAGATAATAAAGCAGAATAAGATATTGATAAATATATCCCCAAGACAAGATCTTCTGGTCCAGAAAGACGAAATCTAATATTACTTCAGTAAACTGTGACCTCTGTTGTCAATTTCAGATGATTTATGGGTGACAGGAGTATTATTATGAAGCATTCAGTGATCACAAAATGGCGCCACCTTCACTCTCATGTGAGGAAAAAAACAAAAAAAAACAAATAGACTTCAGGCAGTGTCTTGAGGTAAAAATCATTACAAATTCAGCAGAATAAAGGTAAAAGCCAGTATAATTTCAGAATTATGACCTGAAATGTCAATTCCTGACTTTTAACAGGCAACAAGAGGATATTATTATGAGGTGACCAGTAGTCTTAAAATGGAGCCTCCATCACTCCTCTGAGGGGCCAGATTTCAAGGTGTCCTGAGGTGAATTCCTCTCAGAATTGATCTCAAAAAGGTTCAAATGAAGCCCAAAGATTAGGTCTTACAGGTCTTGTCGCTTTGATGAGACAATCTGCCTTTAAAAAGGCAAAAATTCCCAGTAGCTTGTCTGTGGGCACAGGAGCTCAGGGATCCACGTCCTCACATGCTGCTGCAGGCCACGCCTCCATACCAGACTATGTGCCCAACACCAAAAAAGTCTGCATGTATGGTACAATGTGAGGAATGTGGTGGCCTGCCCGTTGAAGATAATGTGATCATCGTATTTTCCTGCATCTCCCAGTGTGGAGCTTGTATCGTGTCCTGTAGTGGTCATGGCAGCGTGCCATCAGGGGGTGCTATACACAGTATTGTGGACTCAGAGTAGGTGTCCATTTTGGTGGAGTCGGATTCAGGGAAATTGAGGACTTTTAGTCGGAGGTTTGGCTACTGACTGCACATGCCCGGCTCTGCAGGGCAGGCACTAGTCTCAGCCGTCCTGCTGCGTTGTATGATGGGGCAGCCCAACGTCTGTGCTGTCAGTACTAAACTGCACCAAAACGCATCAAATGAATTGGAAAAGGCAGAAAAATGCAGCAAAAATGCAATAATCAGAAGTTTAATATTAATAAGGGCATCTGTTGAATGTTCGCCACTTGTAAATGGATGTGGCTTGGGCGTGGATAGGGGCATGGCTAAAATTTGCGTGGCGCTCTACGTGTGCCACATCTTTTGTCCCTCTTTCTGTTCTTCAAAAGTTGATAGGTATGCAGTGTGTGTGTGTGTGGGGGAATACCGGGATACATTATACAGTGTGAGGGGAATACTGGGGGACATGATACAATGTGGGGGGAATACTGGGGGCCATGATACAATGTAGGTAAAATGCTGGGGGCCATATTTCATTGTCAGTGAAATACTGGGGGCCATATTACGGTGTGGGGAAATATTTGGGGCCATAACACAGTGTGGGTGGAATAATGGTGGCCATTTTACAGTTTAAGAGAAATACTGCTGACCTGCATACAGTGTGGGTGAAATACTAAGGGTTATATTACAGTGTGGTAGAAATACGGGGGGGCCATACTGGGGGCCAAATTACAGTGTGGAAGAAATACTGGGGGCCATGATATAGTGTGGGGGAAATACTGGGTGCTATGATGCAGTGTAAAATACTTGAGGCGGGTGGGTAAAATTAACGAATTGATGCTCATGGAAGACCTGACAGCTTCCATGAATGACTCTTACCTGAGACATTGGACCACATGGTACAAGTGGATGGATTTTCAACAAACCCCCGAATACGATCGGTTGTTGATAGACTGCAGGACATAGTCTGAAAAAGGCGTATCATGAGAAGCATACTTGGGCTGGATCTCTCCCTCTCACCACTCCGGCCTCTTGGGGTCTTGGGTCTGGGCAAATGCCACTATTCTCCCACCCATGGGGCTGGAGGCCCACCTTCTTACTTTTCTCCTTCCCCTCCTCCTTCCCCCCCTCTCTCTCTCTTCGCTTTACTTTTCTTTTGTTCTCCCAGACTGTTTTCTATTCTGTTTTCTTTTCTTTGATCTTTCTTTAAGATCATATCGGTTATATACAATATGATGTTCGGATAGTTAAGTTAGAGGTATATTTAAGAGTATGTGTGGTCTCCCTGAAAAAGGAACAAGCGGACCCCGGAAAGGGTGATTTCGGTGGAGAAACAACAAAGAAGCTGTCCGACTGTTGAAACCAGTTGGAGCACGGACTCCTTCCTATTGTAATATGCAGACTGGCAAGCAGGATTGCTCATCTTTGTCGGTCTAGAGAGATGTGACAGGTTTATATGTTGTTAATTCACAGTTGATAACCCGTATAATTGTACGAGAAACATTTGAGACTGTAATATTGTCAAACATGCGCAATATGTTCCTGGTTTATATAAACTTAAAAAGTGAAAATAAAGAATTAAAAAAAAAAAAAAAAATACTTGAGGCCATATTATAGTGCAAGATAAATACTAAGGGCTATCCATACAGTGTGGGTGAAATACAGGGGGTCCATGTATTCATTGTAGAGAGACTCTTGAGCACCATCATAGCATGTGAGTAGGGCTACTGACTGAGCTCATCATACAGTGAGAGGGGAGTACTGAGGGCCATCATACAGTAAGGGGTCAATGGGGGGCCATCAAATAGTAGGGGAGGCTACTGGTGTCCATCGTACAGTGGGAGGGGTCTCTGTCTGGGCCCCATGCTGTGTATGAGAAATCTGTGGGGGTCATAATGCTATATAGAAGGGGCTATATGTTGGGGAACTCAGGAGATATTATTAAATGTTAAGTGGGCACTTCAGAAGCATTATTGTTATAAGAGCACTCAGGGTTTTGTGACTGTGAAATGGCACTCTGGTGATAATATTATGTTCTAGAGGGGCAAAATGTGGTCACTGTTTTCTAGGACACTTATGACACACCCACTCCAGGGCTGGGGGTACTCAGGAACTGGGCAGCAGTTCTTCTTCACTCTCGGTTCTTTTCACGGGGACAGACGAAGGCTGAGACCCAGTCCCGTGACCCTGGCGGTGTCATTTAATAAAGGGGATTCGATGACGGAGATGACAGGAAAAGGGATATTCGTGACGCCACTTGCGGTGCGCAGCCAAGGGTGGCCGCCGCTGCTTCAGAACCTCTGGAGATGATGACTGGCAACTTGGATTGTTTTGCTCCCTGCAGGTGGAGCGCGGTCCCCAGGACAGCGGGATGGAGGATTCAGTTCGTACCTTGGCAAGGAGTGTTGGTTAGGTCCTCAGCACCCCGGTGTTTCATGAGGCCCCTGTGGCCGGTGGTCGCCGCTAAATAAAGTCTCACACACCACAGCTGGATTTCTGTTACTGTTACTTAGTTGTTTCAGCATGGCTGCCGGGTGTTCCCTTGCCAACCTCTGGTTCAGTGTTGTCTCCAGAACAGGGACAGTGCAGTCGAGCCTCGGTTGTTGTTCCTTTCTCTCTCTTATTAGGTGTTTCTTTCTCTGGTGGTCCCTTATGGTACTTTAAGCCGTCTCAACAGTGTACCACGCCTCAGTGCCACGAGCACAGCGAACGTTCCAAAGGAACCGCACCTCTTTCAGCCACAGGGGGCCGTACTCTAGACTGCTACACCCTTCCTGGTACTTTACACCCGCTACCAGAAGGGGCAACTGGTGGCACGCAGGCATGCGTGCGTGTCACGTTGCTAACGTGTACCTGATACGACAAAGCATAACATCGGCCGCCATCAAGGTGCTCACACAGAGCGATTTTTGTGTTCACCTTAAATGCCGACCGTGGCAGGCTACCATCGTCATGCAGCACCTTCCCTGATTTCACAGCGTGGTAACACGGAGCCAGGGTCACGCCTTAGCTACATTGCAGGCTGTCCCGAGTTCCCTTCCGTAACGTCTTTACACGCCGATACAGCTCGCTACAATCGGCGATGTAGCCATATGTTTATGGGCAGTGCACGGATACAGAGGTATCTGTAGCCGGCTGTGTCGTCCCGTCTTCACACGCCGCTACTACGGGCGATATTGGCGCTACAAGCTACATTTGTAGCCTGTAGCGGGTTGTATCCATCCTGTTGTGGCGGCGTGTAAAGGTACCATTAGTGCTATAAGCCAGTCTCTCTGCTCTCCTCAGTGCCTCCGCACACAGAGTTCAGGTACCGACAGTCATGGGGGCTCAGATGTACCCCTTCTGGTACCTTTACACGCCGCTACCGAGGGTAGCAACAGGTAGGCACCGCACGTGCGTGCGGTGCGTTTTCAACGGTTGCTAACGGTACCTGATACCGCAAATACACGCCGCCACAAGGTGCTCCACAGAAGGTATTTTTGTTCCCTGGAAGTGCCGACGGGTGCCACAGGTTACCTTCTGTGGAGCACCTTCCCTGATTTACACGGCGCTACAACAAGGGAATATGGGCGTACATATTGTGCCCATAACTACATAGGTGTGACAGAGTTTGTGTATTACGCGACGCTCGTACGGTGATTGGACAATGCAATAACATCATGATTGGCCAGCCAGCGCAGGGAGGCTGGCTAATGCATGACGCTATAGCAAATGTGTAGTGTGACTGGTCAGATCGTTAAATATGCCGCCCTGTGCAGGGACAGCCAATGGGTACACAGTAGTCCCCACCAATGATCGCTGATGGGGCGTGGTATACATGACGCTGTGGCACGCCCCAGGGAACTCAAATACCGTACCTGTGCCCCGATTACACGCCACTACCATAGGATTATACCTGCTTGTTTTTGAGCACGGCTGAAAGACAGGTATCCAAAGAGACAGGAAGGTACAACCTGAAATTACACGCTGCCACTTCGCGGTGTTTTGAAGGTAAAAGATACATTTGTCTCCGATACCTGCCAGTTTCTAGCTTTTGGTAGGGCGTGTAAAGGTACCATTCCAGATACTGCTCTCTAGTTTGGCCGCCTTCTCCAAGTTGTGTCGGGTGTTCGGCCCCAGCTCCCCTTAGGAACTTGGGGCTGCCAGTTCAACAGTTCGGGCCTACAACATCCGCGCCATGTTCAGGGCCGATTCCGTGTTTCGTTCACCAGCCCTTCTGTACTCTCGCCAGATACGGGCATACGGGGATCTACGTCCCATTCCGTACCCCAAGGGCTCCGTTTTCCTCCACACCTGTCAGTCTTTCCCCTCCCGGGGCGACTCGACCTCACTCCCCACTCACTACTTTTCACTCACTAACTCTTTTTTTTCCCTCCCAGTTACACTTGGGTCCTCCCTCTGGGTCCCCCCACTGTCCCGGGGTCCTAAGTGTTGTGAGTGTGTGAAGCTTAACTGTGCCATCGCAGCACCTGGAGAGCAGAGCCACAACTCTCCCTCTAATGGAGGAGTGCAGTATCTCTGGTGGTGGCCTACCCGGTGGGGCGCCACACTTGCACAGGGCATTCTTATTTTCTAGGGCTCAATTCTACAATGTACTTTAAAGGTCACAAAGGAGGCATTTTACTTTGTAAGCGGCACAGTGGTGGGCATTATTTGGGGTACTAAAACGGTTAGTAATAGGGACACATATGGCAGCAGCAGCTCAGCATTGGATCTGCAGGTTGAGGAGCTTGTGCAATGGAAATAGATGTAGACGGTGCTGGAAATATGAGAAGTCAAATATCTTAGTTGTAATCTTTGAAGACGAGTTGTGACAGGAAGTTGGTATGTAGCTCTATGCAAAATGGAAAAAATGGGAATAGTGAACAACTCCATCAGAAAGAACGCCATCTACAAGTCAGCAGCTATAACTACTTTAATAAACTGTATTCTCTGCAGAACTGTATGGCAGTAATCTTGGTGATAATTTTTGAATAGTGATTTTAACTAACATGGCAGTCAACTGTTAAGGTTCCCCTATATCAATGATTAAATAGGCTGTGCCCTCATAGTTGGATGTGTGTTGCCCGGTTTCAAATACAAACTACATTCCACCAGCTATTCTGGATAACCAAGGGGAGGTTCTGCGCTACTCTATCCCCAAGTATCCAATTGAATGAGTGTTAAATTGCAGTTAGAACACCCTGTACAGCTATGCTCTCCGGCCTCAGCTGCTTTCACCCTGGAGAACTCTTTCCCTTATTGGGGGTGCTACTGCTATGGACAGTAAGAGAAGTGTTGCCACTTTAAGAAATCCCTGCCTGTGTTACACGCTGCCACTTTAAGAGACAGAAAACCCCCCAGGTGTGGGATGATGGTATGTCCTGTTTTTCCCCCTTCGGAGAGTGTGCTTTTTGGAGCAGTCAGTGGATGTGTGAGGAGAAGGAGACCGTCTGTGTGACTGGAACAGTACTGCAGTTTTTCTTGGAAAAGTAAAGTCAGACACAGACACAGACAAGCCCGAGATCCAGTGAGGAGCGTGAAGCAAGGAGAAGATTTGCAGCTCATCGACTCGAGACAGGAGCCGTGTGCATCTTCTGATCGGACTGCTGTTGTTGGGGGCCCCCGGGACTGCATCCAAATCCCTGCATCACTGTGAGTTGAATATTGTGCACCTTTCAGGGTTTAGAATAGGCTTCAGTAGGTAGAACACGGCAGCCTGTGTGGCCTGTGTAGCACGGCCAGAAAGGTTACACGTAGAGTAGTATTGTACTTTGCTTTTGTGGATTTACCTGTGTGCTCTTAACTTGTGATAGTTGGAGAACCGTGCTATTGAGCGGACCAACTAGAGAAAGCGAACAGTTTGTTAAATCTCGTTTGGCACTGTTTACCCCTGCTTGAACCTGCCTTCTTCACTTCTTTCCCCGCCTGTTAATAAATTCACCCTTGTAATTTGCACTCCCATCTTGTGTATCGTACCTTATTCTGCACTGCGGTGGTCCTCCCAGCCATCGCTTCAAGTGGCGCTGCGAGCAGGGTACGGTCACCAAGATGGAGGCAGCAGACAGCAACGGCGGGAATGCTAATATTAACGGGGGTAATGTGGGCAATGGTGGAACCCCTGCAAGGACACTCCCAATGGGCACTATATTTAGTGTACTACCAAAGTTTGACGGCAATAACATGGCACTGTGTGACTGGGTGTCCCGACTGCAGAGCACCCTGAAGGTTTATAACATTGGACCAGAGCTTGAAGTGGACATCGCTTTGACTGCCCTAGAGGGAGAAGCCCGTAGAAACGTCTGTCTACAACCAGAACCCACCCGTAGTACCCTGAAAGAGTTAGTCGGATTCCTGGAAGAAATCTACGGCGAGACTGCTAGTGCGGGGCATCTTCGCGCCAAATTTTTTTCGAGGCTGCAGCGGGAAGAAGAAGGGATCTCTCAGTATGCCACAGCACTACAAGAAGTGTTAGCAGAGGTGCAGAGAAAGGAGGCAGATGGACTCGGCGGCATAGGCTCCACAGACCGGATACTCCGGGAGCAGTTTATTCTAGGATTACACAGCATATCCTTGAGGCGAGCCCTGTCAGAACGGGTCCGAGCGAACCCGGCTCTTACATTTCGTCAGATCCTGGCAGAAACAGTAGTCCGAAGTAAAGAAGAAAGCTACGCTTCTGGGGTGGTGCGCATCCAAGCCGCCAAGTCCAGCGGGGACCCAAACCACCAAGAGGTGCTGGTCCAGGTGGTGCAGGATTTACAGAAATCCGTTCTCAATGTACAGGAGAAGCTGACCCAGATGGAGCAAAGAATGAGGGATCTGTCTGTTGCACCTCCCTACCCAGCTGCACCATCCTCCTTTCAACCTGGCCCATCATACGCACGCAATAATTCCCCGGCGCTACCAATAGGAAACTGGAGGGTGCAGGCTTCCTCTCGGCAACCACCAGAGGCACGAGGTATTCCTCAACGAAGAGAAGACATCCAATGCTGGGGATGTGGAGGTCGGGGACATATTGCCAGAGGGTGCCGGAATAGCACTCAAGGCCAACAGAAGCCTCCGTTAAACTACCAACCCCCGCAGTAGTGCGGCACTCTGCGGGGGAGGCGAGAAGGGAAGCCGCTCCATATCATGACGAAAATCTGATCGCTGGGTGTCCCATCATACGTGCTGAATTCGAGGGTGTCCCAGTGGATTGCTTGATAGATACCGGGTCACAAGTGACGACGATGCCAGAAGCATACTTCAATCAACATTTCCAGGCACTGGCTAGGCCAGAGAAAGAGACATTGATCCGGGTGATTGCCGCTAATCAGCAACCGATCCCGGTCACAGGGGTTGTGTGGATGAATGTTCGTATCTGTGGGCAAGAAGTAGGGAGAAAAGGGATCCTACTAGTCCCCGGGCCCGTCAAAGAAGATGTACCTGTAATACTGGGGATGAATGTACTACGTGAATTAGATCAGATTATGTTCGTCAAACGGGGACCCGGATACTGGAAGCAGGCTACTACACATAAGCCTACGCAAGAAGCACTTCAGCGACTGATCCGTGTCTGTGGGACGCAGAAGAGTGTGCCATCTCATCAGACGGTAGGGGTCATCAGGGCTCCTGGGAAGGTGCCTATAATCCTGCCTCCCGGACGAGAGAGTATAATACACCTCCCAGTGGGAACCTATCGCAATCTCGATGGGATAGAAGTGATCGTACAGCCTGTAGCAACCGGAAGAGTGGACCAAGAAGTTATGATAGCTCGTACGGTAGCTGTGGTCCAACAAGGACGCGTCCCTATCAGAGCCTTGAATGTGGGCCCCAGTGAGGTCACCTTGCCCCGAGGGACAGATCTGGCCCTGGTATACTTGCATAAAGGTGAAGTGGTGAGCCAAAAAGATAATCCCTATCGCCGATAGAAGGTACGGGGTGGACCCTAGCAGTCTCTGCGAGGGCTGAAGAGATGCCCTCCCCAGAGTGGAGTGGAAAGGTCATCCTCGATCAGATGGAAGTGGATGTGAAATCGCTGGGCCCCGAGCGTGTGCAAGCAGTAGAAGCTATGTTGTGGAAGAACCAGGCTGCATTCGCTCGCCACGCTGAAGATTTCGGCTGCACTGAAGCTATCATGCATGAGATACCGACCGGGGAAGCTCGTCCGATTCGAGAACGGTACCGACAGATCCCTCCCAAGATGTACCAAGAGGTGAAGACTTTACTGAAGCAAATGCTGGATGCGGGAGTAGTGCAGGGCAGTCAGAGCCCTTGGGCGGCTCCGGTGGTACTCGTCAAGAAGAAGGATGGGACCATCCGGTTCTGTGTAGACTACAGAAAACTCAACGCCTGTACCGTTCGCGACTCATACCCATTACCACGAATCGAAGAATCCTTGACGGCATTGGGGAAGGCCAAGTACTTCTCCACCTTGGATTTAGCAAGCGGGTACTGGCAAGTACCTGTGGCAGAAAAAGACAAAGCAAAGACCGCGTTCATTCTCCCGATGGGATTGTTTGAATTTAACCGGATGCCTTTCGGACTCTCCAATGCTCCGGGCACGTTCCAACGGCTGATGGAAAAGTGCTTGGGGGACTTAAATTTCGAAGCTACTCTGATCTATCTGGATGACATCATCGTGTTTTCGGCCTCGTTCAAAGAACACCTTGACCGGCTTGGACAGGTACTCGGAAGACTACAGGCTCATAACCTGAAGGTGAAACCAAAAAAATGCCACCTCTTCAAGAGAGAGATCGAGTATCTGGGCCACACAGTTTCACAGGATGGAGTCCTGCCCTCTGCAGAAAAGGTGGCGGCCATCCAGAAGTGGCCAGTCCCTCAAACGGTGAGAGAACTCAAGGCATTTCTTGGACTCGCCGGGTATTACCGCCGGTTCGTCAAAGACTTTGCAAAGGTGGCGGGTCCATTGAATGAGCTGCTGAGGGGGACCGCCGGAGTGTCAAAGAACCAGGGCATCCTTTGGGCTCAGAGACAAGATGAGGCTTTTCAGGCTATGAAGAATGCCCTTACTTCAGCCCCGATCCTAGCCTACGCGGACTTCGACCGACCATTCCTGCTGTACACGGATGGTAGCCTTCATGGACTCGGTGCAGTATTGTCTCAGATACAGAATGGACATGAGAGAGTCATCGGCTACGCCAGTAGGTCCCTGCGGGACAACGAAAGAAACCCCCACAATTATAGCTCCTTTCGACTAGAGCTCCTGGCCCTAGTGTGGGCCATGACAGAGAAATTTGCTGGCTTCCTGACAGGGACCAAGATCCAGGTCCGAACAGACAATAATCCTCTGGCCCATCTTGAGAATACTAAATTGGGAGCCTTGGAACAACGGTGGGTGGCTCGCCTTGCAAAGTTTGACTTTACCATCTGTTATCGTCCCGCCACCGAAAACGCAAATGCGGATGGACTGTCAAGAGTGACGGTGGAGATCCCAGTGGGGGACCTCGATGAACAACTAGAGGAGGAAGAAACACCAGACTTTAGCAAGTTTGGTCCCCCAGTGGTTGTGTCACAATTAAGTAGGGAGGTTTGCACACTGCCCCGGTCCCTGGGAAGAACCAATGAAGAATGGGGTCGTGCTCAAACTGCAGTACTGTTCCAGTCACACAGACGGTCTCCTTCTCCTCACACATCCACTGACTGCTCCAAAAAGCACACTCTCCGAAGGGGGAAAAACAGGACATACCATCATCCCACACCTGGGGGGGTTTTCTGTCTCTTAAAGTGGCAGCGTGTAACACAGGCAGGGATTTCTTAAAGTGGCAACACTTCTCTTACTGTCCATAGCAGTAGCACCCCCAATACCCTTCTCAGGGCAGCTCTTCTACAGAACTTGTCTACGACTGTCCTTAAAGTTCACTTTTGCCAGCCGGGGGTGGGAGGGGTCACCCGCTTGTCTTTCCATTCTGGGCTTTCTTGCATGAACTGCACACTTGAGTTCTCCCCAGAGTAGCTCAATGATATTGAGGTCAGGAGACTGAAATGGCCACTCTAGAACCTTCATTTTGTTCTGCTGTAGCCAATGACAGGTCGACTTGACCTTGTGGTTTGGATCATTGTTATGTTGGAACGTGCAAGTACGTCCCATATGCAGTTTCCGAGCTGATGAGTGCAAATTTGCCTCAAGTATTTGCTGATAACATGCTGCATTCATCTTTCCTTCAACTTTGAACAAGGTTCCTGTGCCTGTGCCCCAAATCATCAGCAATCCACCTCTGTGCTTTACAGTAGAAATGGTGTTTCTTTCTTCATAGGCCTTGTTGACACCTCTCCAAATGTAACGTTTATGGTTGTGGCCAAAAAGTTTGATTTTGGTCTCATCACTTCAAATTACCTTGTTTCAGAATCTTGGAGGCTTGTCTCTGTGCTATTTGGTGTATTGTAAGTGAGATACTTTGTGGCATTTGCAAAGTAATGACTTTCTTCTGGCGACTCGACCATGCAGCCCATTTTTCTTCAAGTACCTCCTTATTGTGTATCTTGAAACAGCTACACTGCTAGTTTTCAGTTAGTACTGTAATTCAGCTGATTCTATTTGTAGGTTTTTCTTTACATCCCAAACAATTTTCCTGACAGTTGTGGCCGAAATTTTCATTGTCTACCTGATTGTGATTTGATTTTTACAGAGCCCCTGATTTTCCATTTGTTAATCACAGGTTGAACACTGTTGACTGGCATTATCAATTCCTTGCATATGGTTTTGTATATCTTTCCAATTTTATACAGTTCAACTATCTTTTCTCATAGATCCATTGACAATTGTTTTGCTTTCCCCATGACTCACAATCCAGAAACGTTAGTGGCTGGATGATAGATGCAAGAGTCTGTCTGGATCCCAGAAACTCACTCAGCTTGCACTGGAGCCAGCACTGAGAGGTGGGTGGGGAGGGTGGGTGCAGTCAACATTATATAAGCCTAATGAGCGAGCTTACATGACAAACCACTGCCTCTGCAGTTCTTTGTGATCCTCTGGATGGATATTCACTGCCTCTAGGAAACATTGAATATCCCGGCAGGCAATTTAACTCACCTGCCCAACGTTCCCATCACTGCGATGTCATCCTGTCTTTTGCTGACATCTGATCATGCTGTATGGAGGATCATAGAGGCTACATTATGCTATATGCAGTATTATAGAGGCAACATGCCCCCCACTGCCCCTCCTACTTCCAGTATCTCTGCAGAAGACCTCGCAACACACTTTACCAACAAGATCGATCAGATAAGACAAGTCTTTGCTACCCAACCACCACAACCCCTATGTATACCAGATCACTCCCCTACCCCACTAACCCTCCTCCCCTCCATTACTGAATGAGAACTTGCACACTTCCTCTCCAGATCGCACCTCACCACTTGTGCATTGGACCTCATTCCTTCCCACTTCCTCCCCAACCTCATCACCACGCTTAACCCAGCCCTAACCCACCTCTTTAATCTATCACTAACCTCCGGTACCTTTCCTTCCGCTTTCAAACATGCAACAATTACACCTATTCTAAAGAAGCCAACCCTTGAACCGACCTCCACATCCAGCTACCGCCCCATATCCCTGCTCCCATTCGCCTCCAACCTTCTTGAAAAGCATGTCCACACTGTACTTTCCTCCCACCTCTCATCTAACTCTCTATTTGACATCCTTCAATCTGGCTTGAAGGTTGCCCCCACCACTCCACTGAAACCACCTTAACCAAAATTACTAACAACCTACTTACCAAAAAAGCTAACGGACACTTTTTCATTCTCCTTTTTCTTGACCTGTCCTCTGCATTCAACACAGTTGACCACTGCCTCCTATTACAGATCCTCTCTCCATTGGTATCACTGACCTTGCCCTCTCCTGGATCTCCTCCTACCTTTTCAACTGCACATTTAGTGTCTGCCACACCCACACTACCTCCTCGCCCCATCCCCTCTCTGTTGGGGTCCCTCAAGGCTCTGTCCTGGGACCCCTTCTTCTCTCCATCTATACCCTTGGCCTAGGACAACTCATAAAGTCCTATGGATTCCAGTACTGCCTGTACACTGATGACACTCAGATCTATCTCTCTGGCCCAGATGTTACCTCTCTGCTGTCCAGAATCCCAGAGTGTCTATCAGCCATATCCTCCTTCTTTCCTTGAGCTTCCTTAAACTAAATGTAGCCAAAACCGGCCTCATTATCTTTACCCCATCACATGCACCTCCCTTACCTGATCTGTCTATCGCAATTAATGACATTGCACTTTGACCTGTACCTGAAGTCCGCTGCCTCGGAGTAACTCTTGACTCTGCTTCATCCTTCAAACCACACATCCAAACTCTCGCCACCTCCTGCTACCTCCAACGCAAAAATATTTCCAGCATCCATCCCTTCCTCAGCCCTCAATCTACTAAATTACTAGTGCATGCCCTCATCATCTCCCGTCTCGACTACTGCAACCTCCTCCTTTGTGGTCTCCCTGCTAACACTCTTGCACTTCTCCAATCTGTCCTTAACCCTGCTGCCCGACTAATCCAATTATCTCCTCGCAGCTCTCCTACTTCTCCCCTCTGCAAATCCCTCCACTGGCTCCCAATTCCCCAGCATATCCAATTCAAACTACTAATATTGAGTTACAAAGCCATTTACAATCTGTCTCCCCTATCATGGGCATATCCAGGATCAAAACTAGGGGGAGGGAGCAATGGTCGTTTGGAACATCATATCTGGCCTGGTGCATTGTAGGGGCTGATCACATGTTCGGCCGGGCTTTGGCGCATAAGCAGTGTGCATATTGACGCCGGTCCAAACACGTAATCAGGCCCCATAATGCACTGGGTCAGATATGACGTTCCGGCCGGCGCGCAAGAGTACCACAGGAGGCGGGAATGTCAAAAAGAGCTGACAGGTTCCTTTAAAGGAAACCTGTCATCCCCTTTGGCTGTTCTAACACTTGCCCACAATCTTATTATAAGGTCCTTATACATGATGTACTTGTGGCTCCTGAGACCCCTCTATATGCTAAGCGGTCCCCCTATGTACCTCATAAGTTAACTTTTAATATCTCCCGTGCGGTATGGAAATTAGCTGAAAATGGCCCGGGAGGATCCACTCATTCTAGTCCTTAGCCGCCCCACTGGTTGAAATGCCCACCTCGCTTCAATGAAAAGGCAACCCCTCCTGTGTACGTCAGACTGTTCTCGTGTGTGCGCAGTGGCGCAAGTCTCCGTGCTGAATGCAAGCGCACCTGTGACCAAGTCTTGTGAGACTTCACAAATCTCGCGAAACTTTGGTCATATTTGTGCTTGCATTGAGGACAAAGACCTGTGCCACTGTGCAGGCGCAAGGGCAGTGTGATGTACACAGGAGGGGAGGCCTTTTGACAGGAGCGAAGTGGGCATTTCAAACAGTGGGGTGACAAAGACCAGATTGAGCAGATCCTCCCGGTCCATTTTCAGCTAATTTCCATACTGCACTGGAGATATTAAAAGTTATTATTATTTTTTCTTGCTGCTGCTGCTCCGCCCCTCGCTGGGTATACCCGTGTCCCCCATATATCTCTGAACTAATCTCCCGATATCATCCAACTCGTAATTTTCGATCCTCCGAAGACCTCCTTCTTTCCTCCACACTTGTACTGTACGTTCCTCATCTACAGTTAGGGCCAGAAATATTTAGACAGTGACACAATTTTCGCGAGTTGGGCTCTGCATGCCACCACATTGGATTTGAAATGAAACCTCTACAACAGAATTCAAGTGCAGATTGTAACGTTTAATTTGAAGGGTTGAACAAAAATATTTGATAGAAAATGTAGCAATTGTACACATTTCTTTACAAACACTCCACATTTTAGAGGTCAAAAGTAATTGGACAAATAAACATAACCCAAACAAAATATTTTTATTTTCAATATTTTGTTGCGAATCCTTTGGAGGCAATCACTGCCTTAAGTCTGGAACCCATGGACATCACCAAACGCTGGGTTTCCTCCTTCTTAATGCTTTGCCAGGCCTTTACAGCCGCAGCCTTCAGGTCTTGCTTGTTTGTGGGTCTTTCCGTCTTAAGTCTGGATTTGAGCAAGTGAAATGCATGCTCAATTGGGTTAAGATCTGGTGATTGACTTGGCCATTGCAGAATGTTCCACTTTTTTGCACTCATGAATTCCTGGGTAGCTTTGGCTGTATGCTTGGGGTCATTGTCCATCTGTACTATGAAGCGCTGTCCAATCAACTTTGCAGCATTTGGCTGAATCTGGGCTGAAAGTATATCCCGGTACACTTCAGAATTCATCTGGCTACTCTTGTCTGCTGTTATGTCATCAATAAACACAAGTGACCCAGTGCCATTGAAAGCCATGCATGCCCATGCCATCACGTTGCCTCCACCATGTTTTACAGAGGATGTGGTGTGCCTTGGATCATGTGCCGTTCCCTTTCTTCTCCAAACTTTTTTCTTCCCATCATTCTGGTACAGGTTGATCTTTGTCTCATCTGTCCATAGAATACTTTTCCAGAACTGAGCTGGCTTCTTGAGGTGTTTTTCAGCAAATTTAACTCTGGCCTGTCTATTTTTGGAATTGATGAATGGTTTGCATCTAATGTGAACCCTTTGTATTTACTGTCATGGAGTCTTCTCTTTACTGTTGACTTAGAGACAGATACACCTACTTCACTGAAAGTGTTCTGGACTTCAGCTGATGTTGTGAACGGGTTCTTCTTCACCAAATAAAGTATGCAGCGATCATCCACCACTGTTGTCATCCGTGGACGCCCAGGCCTTTTAGAGTTCCCAAGCTCACCAGTCAATTCCTTTTTTCTTAGAATGTACCCAACTGTTGATTTTGCTACTCCAAGCATGTCTGCTATCTCTCTGATGGATTTTTTCTTTTTTTTCAGCCTCAGGATGTTCTGCTTCACCTCAATTGAGAGTTCCTTTGACCGCATGTTGTCTGGTCACAGCAAAAGCTTCCAAATGCAAAACCACAGACCTGGAATCCACCCCTGACCTTTTAACTACTTCATTGATTACAGGTTAACGAGGGAGACGCCTTCAGAGTTAATTGCAGCCCTTAGAGTCCATTGTCCAATTACTTTTGGTCCCTTGAAAAAGAGGAGGCTATGCATTACAGAGCTATGATTCCTAAACCCTTTCTCCGATTTGGATGTGGAAACTCTCATATTGCAGCTGGGAGTGTGCACTTTCAGCCCATATTATATATATAATTGTATTTCTGAACATGTTTTTGTAAACAGCTAAAATAACAAAACTTGTGTCACTGTCCAAATATTTCTGGCCCTAACTGTAACTGCCTGCAAGACTTTGCCCAAGCATCCTGCATCCTCTGGAATTCTGCACCCCAAAATGTCCGACTATCCCCTACACTCAAAACCTTCAAGCGGAACCTGAAAACCTATTTCTACACAACAGCCTACAACCTGCAATGACCACAGTGCCACCTCACCACCACTGGACCTAGCGCTCCACCACCAGAGCAGACCCAACTTACTGTCTTCCTCCTCATTGCCCTTTGCCCTGTAGAATGTAAGCCCGCAAGGGCAGAGGTTCTCTTTTCCCTCTGTACCAGTATGTCACTGTTAGTTTGTTCAATGTATTTTTAACTTGTTTGTATGTAACCCTTTCTCATGTACAGCACCATGGAATCAATGGTGCTCTATAAATAAATAATAATAATAATAGAGGCCACAATATGCTATATGGGGGATAATAGAGGCCACAGTATGCTATATGGATGATCATAGAGGCTACATTATGCTCATTAAGCTATATTCAGGATTATAGAGGCTACATTATGCTCATTAAGCTATATTCAGGATTATAGAGGCTACATTATGCTAAATGCAGGATTATAGGGACCATATTCTCCTATATGGAGGACTATAGAAGCTACATTATGCTATATGGATGATTATAGAGGCTGCAATATACTATATGGAGGATTATAGAGGCTACATTATGCTATATTCAGGATTATACAGGCTACGTTATGCTATATGCAGGATTATAGAGACCACATTATGCTATATGCAGGATTATAGACGCTACATTATGCAATATGCAGGATTATAGAGACCACATTATGCTATATGCCTGATTATAGAGACCACCACGAGGCACAGTAAAACCTGAAGCCAGCCCTGAGTATAAGCACAAGCTCAAATAATCATATCACACTACTTAGCAATTCCATATTTCCCACTGCCTCTGGAAGAAACAGCAGTGTAATGTACAATAATTAGATCTGTCTCTTTATGAAAACTAGGTCTGGTGTATCATGGGTAATGATAAGAAGGAGGAGGGAAGTTAAGTTTTAGTTTCAGTTTGGAGCATGCCGAGGAAAGACTGTTATGTTATATGATGGAGAAAGATGGAAGAATAAAGTACAGTTAAGGTTTACCCTTGTGAATTCCTCATATCGTGTGGACATTACAAGCAGCAATAGAACTCTCAAAATTTTAGTGGATTGCATCCCATTGCAGAGCATGTGCACTAAAGCATTAAACCACCATGATTTAGAGAACATCCCTGTGACTTCTGCCTGCAGAGATCAGCTTCCCCCTCAAGGGTGGGGGCCTGGGGAGGGGGGGAGAGAGATCATACTTTCCTGTGGCTCCTGCAGAGCTCAATTCACCCCCGGTCTATGTGTCCCCTAGCCCTCTGCAGTGTTGTATATGTGTGGCGCCCCGCATGGTCAGGCGTCACAGAAGGGTATTGCACCCGTAGAAGCGGTGTAATTGCCCCGTGGCAGGTGAATGGAAAAGTCGACATGTGGCTTAAACACTCGCACCCACACACACCCTTAGCTCAGAGGACTAAAGGGGTTAATTCCTTTACTAAGAGACCCAGCCCCGGTGGCAGGAGTTGAGGCAAGCAGTGAGGGGGTGGGAGGAAGTGAGAAGAGAGTGAGGTCCAGCAGCAGGTGGAGGAGGAGGCTGCTGGGTATAGCAGCAGCTGCAGAGAACGAGGGAGGAAGGCGCCTTCCAGGGAAAGAGCAACTCTAGGAGCCGAGAAGCCGGAGAAGGCTTATCCCAGAGCAGCTATCCGGGTTCCGGAGCCCGAAGTCTGTTGGAAGCTTCAAGCCCAGTAAGAGAATCCGATGAACCAGGGAAGACTTCAAGTTTCACCTGCGAAGTCAATCCAGGGACCAGGCGCCATGCGCAGAGAATCAGCGACGGGCCATTAGAGGGTTACCCGACGACAAAGCAAAGGGTGAGAGAGAGTACAGGAGGT
The DNA here is from genome assembly GCA_033576535.1 of Allobates femoralis. NCBI lineage: Eukaryota > Metazoa > Chordata > Amphibia > Anura > Aromobatidae > Allobates > Allobates femoralis. The sequence continues at coordinate 308,095,949 of JARQOC010000001.1, read as the reverse complement.
CAGGCTGGATTTCAGATCAGCCAGGCTTCACAACAACCTGGAAGAGCGAAAGAAAGGACACCTACTTAAGCCACACAGAGACTTTCCATTCGCCTGCCACTATTTCGTACCGAGCTACCTGTTATTACAACATCTTGCTGAACTGTGAACTGTAACTGATGCTGCTACGAGTTGACAGTGAAGTACCCGGGAGAAAGTGACTTTGCCTCTGCGAGTATTTTCCTTCATGAACTTGTTCCCTTTACAGGATCGCTGCCCCGGAGGAACAGCCTTGCCTGTAGAGGGCTTTGCCAATCCAGCTGCGATTCCATCCACCTCCGGCAGACTGTGGCAGCGCTGGTGACCCATCACCAGAAACTACAGGTAGCGTCACGTGAACTGTATATAGAATCCCCTGCAAATATAACCCCTTTTTGAAGTGTTACCCAGGACACGGGTTCAGGCGCGGCCACCACTCAACGTGACACAGCAACGCTCCCCACAGCAACGCTACTCACAGGACCTGATACCCGAGTACCCCAAAGCCTGGGGCTCAACATATGCTTGTCTCCTATGTGATGTACACTGTGTTCCAAATTATTATGCAAATGTTCTTTTTCTCTGATTTTTCTAAATGGTTGGTGCAAATGACAGTCAGTGTAATAAAAGTCATCACCCGTTGAAGTATACATCAAATTTTATTGAAGAAATCTCCCTATGTAACAGTATAATTTTCAAAATTACAAAACCTCTAAAAGCACTGTTGCAAATTATTACGCACAGTAGAGTTTGTAAACATTTGATACGTTTGAAAGAACTGAAAATGCTGATTTGTTGAATTTGCAGCATTAACAGGTCACATTCACTAAATAAAAAGCTATTTAACTCCAAAACATCCTAACAGGCCAAGTTACATGTTAAAATAGGAACCCTACTTTGATATCACCTTCACAATTATAGCATCCATTGATATTGTGAGTTTCTGGAGAGTTTGTGCTTGTATTTCTTTGCATGATGTCAGAATAGCCTCCCAGAGCTGCTGTTTTGATATGAACTGCCTCCCACCCTTATAGATCTTTTGCTTGATTATACTCCTAAGGTTCTCTATAGGGTTGAGGTCAGGGCAAGATGGTGGCCACACCATGAGTTTATCTACTTTTATGCCCATAGCAGCCAATGACACAGAGGTATTCTTTGTAGCATGAGATGGTGCATTGACATGCATGAGGATGATTTTGCTCCTAAAGGCACGTTTTTGTTTTTTGTACCATAGAAGAAAGCTCTCAGTTGGAAACTCTATATACATTGCAGAGGTCATTTTCACACCTTAAGGAACCTTAAAGGGGCCTACCAGCTGTTTCCCAATGATTCCAACCCAAAACATGACTCCTCCACCTCCTTGCTGACATTGCAACCTTGTTGGAACATGGTGGCATCCACCAACCATCCACTACTTTATTCATCTGGACCATCCAGGGTTACTCGGCACTCATCAGTAAACAAGACTGTTTGAAAATTAGTCTTCATGTATATCTGGACCCACTGCAACTGTTTCTGCTTGTGAGCACTTTTTAGGGGTGGTCGAATAGTAGGTTTATGCACCACAGCAAGCCTTTGAAGGATCCTACACCTTGAGGTTTGAGGAACTCCAGAGGCACAAGTAGCTTCAAATATCTGTTTGTTGGTTTGTAAGGCCTTTTTAGCAGCTGCTATCTTAATCTGATGAACTTGCCTGGCAGAAACCTTCCTCATTCTGCCTTTATCTGCACGAACACATCTGTGCTGAGAATCAGCCACAAATCTCTTCACAATACGATGATCACGCTTACGTTTTCGTGCAATACCAAATGTTTTCATCCCTTGTCCAAGGCATTGCACTATTTGTTGCTTTTCGGCAGCAGAGACATCCTTTTTCTTTCCCATGTTACTTGAAAACTGTGGCCTGTGTAATATTGTGGAACACCCAGTTTTCCTTTTATTTGGCTCACCTGCCAAACTAATTATTATCACAGATATCTGAGATTGATTTCAATGATCCAAATAACTCTGAGACACAATACCATCAATGGGTTTCATTTAAAAAAAATAAAAGTAAAACCCTATGACACTTAAAACCAATTTGCATAATAATTTGGAACACAGTGTATATAGAGCAGTCTCCTATGTAATGTATCAAATTTACAAAATGTATTATCACAGAGTGGACTGCACTTCAGACCAACACAAACCTACCTATGTTTGTATGTGATCTGGTGTTTAATGGGAACTGTTAATGTGTGATTGGAGAAGACATTGTGCAGAAGTGGAGTTTTACCAATCGTTAGAGGCAGAGCTGGGGTGAAGTCTTTTGGGGGCCCCAAAATTGTGCCAGTGAGGGGCCCTGAAATTCCTAGTGGCAGCCCTGGTCACTACTTACAAACTAGCCGTGAGGCTGGGTAGTCAAGGTCCCGGGTCGGAAATTATCATCCTTCACATCTTGAACTTGAACCCGAGATATCTCCTCAGGTCTGTATCCTTTCAAATGAGCAAGATACTGGAGGGAATTTCGGACCCACCAAGAATCCACAATCCACTGTAATTCATGCTCTAGACATCCATTGATTGACAGATTTACTATTTCCAGAATATTGTAGGGGCCAACTTCCCTGATGCTACTTTAAGTTTTCATATTGCTGGATGACAACCAAACCTTTTTGCCTACTTTAGGCTAGTTTGACACTATCATTTTTTGGCTCCGGTAGGGATACGGAGCAAACTGCATCCACTTGGATCCCCTCGAAATTGTCAAACCTGTTGCAACTGGATGCTCACACACCGGTATTATCACTATTCCGACTAACAGTAATACCCGTGCAGAAACATCCAGTTGCATCTGGTTGTGTATGTTTTTTCACAGATCCGTAGAAAATTACTTTTTGGGTAAACGCCCCCTGGTGGGTGTGTCATATGAAAACTATACATATACAGTTGTGGCCAAAAGTATTGACACCCCTGCAATTCTGTCAGATAATACTCAGTTCTTCCTTAAAATTATTGCAATCACAAATTCTTTGGTATTAATATCTTCATTTAATTTGTCTTAAATGAAAAAACACAAAAGAGAATGAAGCAAAAAGCAAAACATTGATCATTTCACACAAAACTCCAAAAATGGGCCAGACAAAAGTATTGGCACCCTCAGCCTAATACTTGGTTACACAACCGTTAGCCAAAATAACTACCGCTTCCGGTAACCATCAATGAGTTTCTTACAATGCTCTGCTGGAATTTTAGACCATTCTTCTTTGGCAAACTGCTCCAGGTTCCTGATATTTGAAGGGTGCCTTCTCCAAACTGCCATTTTTAAATCTCTCCACAGGTGTTCTATGGGATTCAGGTCTGGACTCATTGCTGGCCACCTTAGAAGTCTCCAGTGCTTTCTCTCAAACCACTTTCTAGTGCTTTTTGAAGTGTGTTTTGGGTCATAGTCCTGCTGGAAGACCCATGACCTCTGAGGGAGACCCAGCTTTCTCACACTGGGCCCTACATTATGCTGCAAAATTTGTTGGTAGTCTTCAGACTTCATAATGCCATGCACATGGTCAAGCAGTTCAGTGCCAGAGGCAGCAAAGCAACCCCAAAACATCAGGCCATGTTTGACTGTAGGCACCTTGTTCTTTTCCTTGAATGCCTCTTTTTTTCTCCTGTAAACTCTATGTTGATGCCTCTGCCCAAAAAGCTCTACTTTTGTCTCATCTGACCAGAGAACATTCTTCCAAAACGTTGTAGGCTTTCTTAGGTACGTTTTGGCAAACTCCAGCCTGGCTTTTTTATGTCTCGGGGTAAGAAGTGGGGTCTTCCTGGGTATTGTACCATACAGTCCCTTTTCATTCAGACACCGACAAATAGTACGGGTTGACACTGTTGTACCCTCGGACTGCAGGGCAGCTTGAACTTGTTTGGATTTTAGTCGAGGTTCTTTATCCACCATCCGCACAATCTTGCGTTGAAATCTCTTGTCAATTTTTCTTTTACGTCCACATCTAGGGAGGTTAGCCACAGTGCCATGGGCTTTAAACTTCTTGATGACACTGCGCACGGTAGACACAGGAACATTCAGGTCTTTGGAGATGGACTTGTAGCCTTGAGATTGCTCGTGCTTCCTCACAATTTGGTTTCTCTAATCCTCAGACAGTTCTTTGGTCTTCTTTCTTTTCTCCATGCTCAATGTAGTACACACAAGGACACAGGACAGAGGTTGAGTCAACTTTAATCCATGTCAACTGGCTGCAAGTGTGATCTAGTTATTGCCAACACCTGTTAGGTGCCACAGGTAAGTTACAGGTGCTGTTAATTACACAAATTAGAGAAGCATCTAACAGTGCCAATACTTTTGTCAACCCCTTCTTTTATGTTTGGTGTGGAATTATATCCAATTTGGCTTTAGGACAATTCTTTTTGTGTTTTTTCATTGAAGACAAATTCAATGAAGATAATAATACCAAATAATTTGTGATTCCAATCATTTTCAGGAAGAAACTGAGTATTATCTGACAGAATTGCAGTGGTGTCAATACTTTTGGCCACAACTGTAGAATGTTGTTCTTAAATCCCCAGACCCATATTTCTTTACCTCAGGCTGCAAAATGGGTGTGTCACATGCTGCGTTCTGTCAGAATATGGATGCCTCCTATGCATTGGCATATCTGTTTGCTGTTGCACATGATAAGGAACAGATAAGAAGACATCAGCAGCGTTGATATTGGTTACACCTTCTAACTTTGTGAAGAGAGACACGTGGAATGTTTTCTACATTGTACCTGGAGCTTCGCAGAGACCAGGAGAAGTTTCATTACTATGTGCGGATAAGAGTTGTAAGCTTTGATGAGTTGGTGGAACGTGTCCGAGGATCCATAAGCAGGCAGGACACATGTCGAGCCCCAGGCCCTGGGGTACTCGGGTATCAGGCTCAGTAGTTGTTTTCACGGGGAGATGTCACGGGTGGCAGCGTCTGAGCCCCTGGCCTGGGTGACACTTCAATAAGGGTGTATGTACAGGGGATAAGAGTTTGTCATGTGACGCCACCTGTAGTACCTGGTGATGGGTCACCAGCGCCGCCACAGTCCTCTGGAGTCCTTGATGGTAATGCGGCAGAGATGGCACAGCTCCCTACAGGTGGAGCTGGGCCACCGGGCAGTGATCCTGTATGCAAACAGGTTGATGAAGATAACCACACAAAGGCAAAGTCACTTTCTCCTGGGTACTTTACTGTAAATGTTCAGCAGCAAAGTACAGAGTCCACAGTTCAGCAAGTTGTGATTCAAATAGGTAGCTCTACGGGTGGCTGCAAGTGGATGCCAGGTGGTATGGTGGAACCCGTGGTAAACCTTAGCTGATGAACCCGTGTCCTTTCTTCCCCACCTAGGATAAGTCTATACCCAATGGCTCCTTGTAGGTAGTATTGGTGTGGCGCCCCGCAGGCGTCACAGAGGGGTTCTACACCCGTAAAAGAGATGTAGATACTCCAGCTGCAGGTGGACCCTAGGATGGTGGGTGGGACACATTCCCAGCACTCCCACATTAGTTTAGCGTGGGAGGTTACTCGGGAGGGGATATAATCACCTCAAGGGGATCAAGGAGGTCTTTTGCTCCAAGGTCTTTGGTCCTTAGGTCTCTTGGCTGAGTGACCAGGAGGAGATGGAGGAAGAGCAAAGGTTTTAGGAAGATTAAGCTTAGTGGAGTAAGTCAGAAGGTCAAACCGCCCGACAGGAGAAGTCCGGGCCCTAGAGAGGTCCTCAGAGTGGGGCGCCCATACTCCAGTCCACCATGGGAACGCCGGGCCCTAGAATCCGGCCAGAGTTCAGCTTTGCAGTCGGCAACCGGCTGCTGTGGCTCGTTTATCAGCTGCAGCACCCTGCCATCGGAGCGGTCTACCTGCTTCCTCACCAACGAGGGAGAGGACTCCCGGTACTACCTACACAGAGCTACTGGGTATAGATCAATCCTAAGCGGGGAAGAACGGATACAGGTTAGTTAACAAAGGTACACCAAGGGTTCCACCATACCACCTGGGATCCACTTGCAGCCACCTGTTAAGCTACCTGTCCTTGTAACATCTAAATGCTGAACTGTGAACTGTGACTAATGCTGCTACAAGTTAACAGTAAGTACCCGGGAGAAAGTGACTTTGCTTCTGCCTGTGTTTTCTTGTATCAACCTGTTCCCTTTGCAGGAATGCTGCCCCGGAGGAACAGCCCTGCCTGTAGAGGGCTTTGCCAACTCAGCCGTGATACCAGTTACCTCCGGCGGACTGTAGCGGCGCTGGTGACCTATCACCAGAAACTACAGGTGGCGTCACGAGAACTGTATATAGAATCCTCTGTAAATACATCCCTTTTTAAAGTGTCACCCAGGACACGAGATCAGGCGTGGCCCCCACTCCCCGTGACACAGCAACGCTACCCACAGAGCCTGATACCCGAGTACCCCAAAACCTGGGTCTCGACATTGGGCTCCCCTCCCTCGTGGTGAAGAAGCAGGCAGACTGCTCCATCTGGCAGAGTGCCGTAGCCGATGAACAGACCGCAGCAGCCGGTTGACGACTTCAAAGGTAAACTTTGACTGTTTCTTCGGGTCCGGCGTTCCTGTGGTGGACTGGAGAATCCCCTGGAGTATGGTCGCTCCACGCTGGGGTTCCCCCTTTCTCTCTAGGGTCCAGACTCCGCACGTCAGGCACCCTCTCTCAGGATCCCCTCAGGATCCTCTCTCTCCTTTCCTCTGGATCATCGTAAACCTCCCGCCTCGCTCCACACTCCTTCGACTGTCCCGACTCTCAGACGTCCATTGTCTGATTATTCTGTCCTACTGACTGACCTCCTTTTTCCCCCTAGAGGTGAATATACCTCCCTCCAGGGTAACCTCCCACACCTATTCTAATGTGGGAGTGCAGGAATGGGTCCCACCCACCAACCTAGGATCCACTTGCAGCTGGGGAAAATTACACCTCTTTTATGGGTGCATTACCCTACTGTGATGCCTGACCATGTGGGGCGCCACACACGCATTTACGCAGTGCGTTTTTTCTGGAACAACATCTTATGGTGACACTTAGGAACGTCAATGGTTGTGCTATCCTTTTTTTTGTTTTAAATGTACGCACTATTGCGAATGTCTACTAATATTTAGTTTTTCTTTTGTACAAATTCCTTGCTACAGGAGAAACACTGTCATCATCAGATTTCCAGTTCTGCCTAGGAATTTCGATCATCTCTGGGATTGTAACGGACACCAGCCAGGCTTTGTGGGAATCTTTACATGAAGAACTCATGCCCCATCCAACAACACAAGACTGGATTGACATTGCAGACAAATTTTAGAAAATCGGTCAATTTCCTAACTGTCTAGGTGCGGCAGATGGGAGACATGTTCGGATTCTAAAACCTGGAGCAACTGGATCTAAATATTACAATTATAAATAGTCCTTTTCCATTGTTTTGATGGCTATTGCAGATGCAGAATACCGTTTTGTAGCTGTGCACATATAAACGCACAGGTTTTCAAACTTTCTGGCATGGGATGTCGGCTTTTTGGCAACGACTTTGGATTTCTACCCCCCACAACCGCCTCCTGACACTGAAGGAACACCTATGCCTTTTGTTTTAGTTGGTGATGAAGCTTTCCAAATGTTTAATAACCCGTTGAAGCCGTACTCCAGTCAGGAATTGAGTGACACAAGTCGGATATTCAATTACAGACTCACAAGGGCCAAAAGAACTGTGAAGTGTGCCTTTGTACTCCATTTGCATATTTGCATACAGGTGTGACATTAAACCAAACCATAAAATTTTTTTATATTGGTAAGACCATCCGCCCGTCATTTCAATTACAGCCGCATCATCTTTTGGCGCCTTTTGTATGTTAAATATGGGTTGATGTCAGTATTATCTTGATGTTCCCTGAGGAAGGAGCTCGGTTTGTGGCTCCGAAACACATAGGACAATAAAAGCATCAGTCGATTCAGACATCCCCGTGTACTGGTTCCTGCTTTTCTGGAGCAGCAGCGCGGACAGTGAGGCACTTCGTCCAAGGAAATCTAAACTTCACCACCACGTCTGATTCCAGGTCAACATTACATTGTTGATGCTGGAAATCAAGCACAGCAGGTTGATGGTTACTTCCCTCCTAAACCAATTTCCAATATGTTCTTTCAGCTTTTTCTCCCCTTTTTTCCTTCCTTCCTTCCTTCCCTCCTTCCTTCCTTCCTTCCTTCCTCATGATCATTCCAGAGTTAAAAATGTAATAAAATAATCTGAAAAACTAGCTGATTACAAAGGAGGCACAGTCATTCACTTGAGTCTATGAAGACAGAGATTCTGAGCTTCCACATTGGAATTTATAGACCCTGTGATGTCATCAACCATTATGATGACATTGTCTGTTTTACCTGTGGTGTATTACAATGTGATAAGTGGGTTACAATTTCAAGTAAGATTTTTGTATATATAATTAAAAGTTTTCCTATAGCTTTGATTGATTTTGAAAACAAGAGCGACTTGCTAGAAAACTCATACCCATTATACTTGAAATAACCAGTATATCATTAAGTAAATACTTATAAATATTTAGGGGAAGGGAAATAAAAGTGGCAAGTGAAATATGTTTTTTTTGGAAGAAGGGAAATAATGATCAGAATTACAAGTAAACAGAGTAGGTCAAGTGAGAACCTTACCTTTTCCTAGTCATATTTGTACAAGTACAGAAAGGAAAACTATTAATGAATTAACATTTTGCTCTTTTTTTGTACAATATATATCCAGTCCAGTAATTTGCTTATGCAACATTGGAGCTTCCCAGTGATGGAGACCCAGCCTAGGTGTTTGCTGGTGGTGTTTACCTAGTCTAGGAGTTCTAAGGGAGCATCATTTCAGCACTGAGGTCTACTGGAAGTTGCTGTCCAGCTAAGTAGTTCACCAACATTAGTGACCCAGCCCAGTAGCTCACCAACAATAGGGACTCAGCTAAGACGTTAGCTAGTGGTCACAAGCTAGCCAAATATTTCACCATCGGTTATACCCCAGCCCATTCGTTCACTGGCAGTGGGGATCCAGCCAAATAGTTCACAAGTGATTTTAACCCGAACCAATAGTTCACCAGTGGTGGCAATTCAGCTCAGTAGTTTGCCTGTGAAGGTGACACAGCCTATTAGTTTTCCAGTAGTGTTGATCCAAAGAGTTAGTTCACTGATAGTGCTGAACCAGTCCACGAGATTGCTAGTATTGTCATCCCAGAGTATAAATTTACCAGAGGTGGCAATCCAGCCCAGTTCTTTTGTTAGTGATGGCAATCCAAAACAATAATGTACTGGTGTGGTTAACCCAGTCCAGTAAGTTGGTAGTAGAGGCAATCTACCCCAGTAGTTTAGCGATGTTATCAATCCAGCCAAGTACTTCAATATCAATGCTTTCCAGACCATTACATTTCTGATGCTGGAAATCAAGCACAGCAGGTTGATGCTTACTTCCCTCCAAAACCAATTTCCAATATGTTCTTTCATCTTTTTCTCCCTTTTTTTTCCTTCCTTCCTTCCTTCCTTCCTATTGTTCATTCCAGAAGAGTTCAAAGTCTAATAAAATAATCTGAAAAACTAGCTGATTACATAGGAGACACAGTCGTTCACTTAAGTCTATGAAGACAGAGATTCTGAGCTTTCACATTGGAATTTATAGACCATTATGATGACATTGTCTGTCTTAGCTGTGGTGTATTACAATGTGATAAGTGGGTTACAATTTCAAGTAAGATTTTTGCATATGTAATTAAAATTTTCCTATAGCTTTGATTGATTTTGAAAACAAGCGCGACTGACTAGAACACTCATAGCCATTATACTTGAAATAACCAGTATATCATTAAGTAAATAAAATATTTAAGGGGAAGGGAAATAAAAGGGGCAAGTGAAATATGTTTTTTTTTGGAGAAGGGAAATAATTATCAGAATTACAAGTAAACAGAGTAGGTCAAGTGAGAACCTTACCTTTTCCTAGTCATATTTGTACAAGTACAGGAAGGAAAACTACTAATGAATTAACATTTTGCTCTTTTTTTGTACAATATATATCCAATCCAGTAATTTGCTTATGGTTGTGATGCAACATTGGAGCTTGCCAGTGATGGAGACCCAGCCTAGGTGTTTGCTGGTGGTGTTTACCTAGTCTAGGAGTTCTAAGGGAGCGACATTTCAGCACAGAGGTCTACTGGCAGTTGTTGTCCAGCTAAGTAGTTCACCAACATTATTGACCCAGCCCAGTAGCTCACCAACAATAGGGACTCAGCTAAGACGTTAGCTAGTGGTCGCAAGCTAGCCAAATATTTCACCATCGCTTATGCCCCAGCCCATTCGTTCACTGGCAGTGATGATCCAGCCAAAGAGTTCACAAGTGATTTTAACCCGAACCAATAGTTCACCAGTGGTGGCGATTCAGCTCAGTAGTTTGCCTGTGGAGGTGACACAGCCTATTAGTTTTCCAGTAGTGTTGATCAAATCAGTTAGTTCATTGATAGTGCTGAACCAGTCCACGAGATTGCTAGTATTGTCATCCCAGAGTATAAATTTACCAGATGTGGCAATCCAGCCCAGTTCTTTTGTTAGTGATGGCAATCCAAAACAATAATGTACTGGTGCGGTTAACCCAGTCCAGAAAGTTGGTAGTAGAGGCAATCTACCCCAGTAGTTTAGCGGTGTTATCAATCCAGCCAAGTACTTCAATATCAATGCTTTCCAGACCATTACATTGCTGATGCTGGAAATCAAGCACAGCAGGTTGATGCTTACTTCCCTCCAAAACCAATTTCCAATATGTTCTTTCATCTTTTTCTCCCTTTTTTTTCCTTCCTTCCTTCCTTCCTTCCTTCCTTCCTTCCTTCCTTCCTTCCTTCCTTCCTTTCTTCCTTTCTTCCTTTCTTCCTTTCTTCCTTCCTTCCTTCCTTCCTATTGTTCATTCCAGAGTTCAAAGTCTAATAAAATAATCTGAAAAGCTAGCTGATTACATAGGAGACACAGTCGTTCACTTGAGTCTATGAAGACAGAGATTCTGAGCTTCCACGTTGGAATTTATAGACCCTGTGAAGTCATCAACCATTATGATGACATTGTCTGTCTTAGCTGTGGTGTATTACAATGTGATAAGTGGGTTACAATTTCAAGTAAGATTTTTGTATATATAATTAAAAGTTTTCCTGTAGCTTTGATTGATTTTGAAAACAAGCGCGACTTACTAGAACACTCATAGCCATTATACTTGATATAACCAGTATATCATTAAGTAAATAAAATATTTAAGGGGAAGGGAAATAAAAGGGGCAAGTGAAATATGTTTTTTTTAGGGAGAAGGGAAATAATTATCAGAATTACAAGTAAACAAAGTAGGTCAAGTGAGAACCTTACCTTTTGCTAGTCATATTTGTAGAAGTACAGGAAGGAAAACTACTAATGAATTAACATTTTGCTCTTTTTTTGTACAATATATATCCAGTCCAGTAATTTGCTAATGGTTGTGATGCAACATTGGAGCTTGCTAGTGATGAAGACCCAGCCTAGGTGTTTGCTGGTGGTGTTTACCTAGTCTAGTTCTAAGGGAGCGACATTTCAGCACAGAGGTTTACTGAGAGTTGCTGTCCAGCTAAGTAGTTCACTAACATTATTGACCCAGCCCAGTAGCTCACCAACAATAGGGACTCAGCTAAGACGTTAGCTAGTGGTCGCAAGCTAGCCAAATATTTCACCATTGGTTATGCTTTAGCCCATTCGTTCACTGGCAGTGGGGATCCAGCCAAATAGTTCACAAGTGATTTTAACCCGAACCAATAGTTCACCAGTGGTGGCGATTCAGCTCAGTAGTTTGCCTGTGGAGGTGACACAACCTATCAGTTTTCCAGTAGTATAATGCACCAAAATAACGGGTATAGGAAATTTGTTTGGTTGCAGGTAAAAATCTTCAGTTTATTACAATTAAAAGCAAACAGACAAAATCCGGAACCAGTAAATACATAAAAGGAGGGTGCAGACAAACAAATTTCCTATACCCGTTATTTTGGTGCATTATACGTTTTTTTTTTTTTTTTTCCGTTTTTTTTTTTCGTTTTTTTTTCGTTTTTTGTTGGAATAGGCTTTACGTAGCACCATTTATTTATGAGGTCCAATACGTCCTTCACTAACTTGGGTATTAAGTTTTCCAGTAGTGTTGATCAAATCAGTTAGTTCATTGATAATGCTGAACCTGTCCACGAGATTGCTAGTATTGTCATCCCAGAGTATAAATTCACCAGATGTGGCAATCCAGCCCAGTTCTTTTGTTAGTGATGGCAATCCAAAACAATAATGTACTGGTTGGAAACAAAAAGCTATTGCGACAAAAAACAACAGTACACTGCAGTAAAAATATTAAAATGCAAGTGCAGTATAAAAATGGTATAACAAATACAGGGTACTTAGTTAATCCGTTTTTTTTGCGCAGAAAAAGTTATTTTAAGCCACGTCACTATCTTCAAAGTGTACCCATCTCAGACGCGGTCCTAACTGTTGTATTAAAAACCTGACTGGTGTGAATACTTACCAGTAAGCAGGAGCCAGCATGACCTGTGTCTGAAGTGGAATGAAGGTGACGGGGCTATGTGTGCAGGGCCCAGAGGGGGGGCGGGAACTCCATCTCTTGCATGGCAAGAGGCAATTAATTATAACACAGATGAGTCCTGCACACAGAGAACAGGTTTGTAGGAGCCTGTTCACACCGCCAGCATAATTGGAAACAAAAAGCTATTGCGACAAAAAACAACAGTACACTGCAGTAAAAATATTAAAATGCAAGTGCAGTATAAAAATGGTATAACAAATACAGGGTGAAAATAGTTCACCAGTGGTGGTGATTCAGCTCAGTAGTTTGCCTGTGGTGGTGACACAGCCTATTAGTTTTCCGGTAGTGTTGATCAAATCAGTTAGTTCATTAATAGTGCTGAACCTGTCCATGAGATTGCTAGCATTGTCATCCCAGAGTATAAATTCACCAGATGTGGCAATCCAGCCCAGTTCTTTTGTCAGTGATGGCAATCCAAAACAATAATGTACTGGTGCGGTTAACCCAGTCCAGTAATTCAATAGTAGAGGCAATCTACCCCAGTAGTTTACCGATGTTATCAATCCAGCCAAGTACTTCAATATCAATGCTTTCCAGACCATTACATTGCTGATGATGGAAATCAAGCACAGCAGGTTGATGGTTACTTCCCTCCAAAACCAATTTCCAATATGTTCTTTCATCTTTTTCTCCCCTTTTTTCCTTCCTTCCTTCCTTCCTTCCTTCCTTCCTTCCTTCCTTCCTTCCTTCCTACCCTCCTTCCCTCCTTCCTTCCTTCCTTCCTTCCCTCCTTCCTTCCTTCTTTTTTTTTTTTTGTTCAATCATTTTTATTGGGGAAAAGTGTTGCAGCAGGTACAGTTTATGCATGTCATCGAATACACAATGTCAATATACAAAGTTAAATAGGTTACAGTTTGAGTACATCTGTGCCATTGAGGGCATTTTACCTGCGAACGCGAGGCGTGGGTGAGCAAGAATATCTTTAACTCTTTCAGGGGAGCGAGGTTTGGGGTCTGTGGGGGGGGGCAGTGCCGGGTGAGTGCCGAGCGGGGGTAGGGGGAGTGGGGACGTGGGGTGTCTGACTTGATGGGAGAGGGCGGTGGTGTTTGGGGGTGAGGCCCGTGGTGCGGACGGGAGCGGGTGGGGGTTTTGGAGGGAGGGCCTGGGGTTGCGGCGTCCGGCGTGGACCTCTCGGGGGTGCGGTAGGGATTGGTGGTGTTCGAGGATGGGGGTTTCGTTAGGGGGGGGAGAGGTGGCGGGGGTTGGTGTGAGCCAATCGGGTCCTTTGTGTCTCCTCACCGATTAGTGCGGGCTGGCTTAGTGCTGCTGTGAAAATAGTTTGCTGAAGTTAGGGGAGTCTCTGAACAGGATCCATTCCATCCATATGGTGTTGTAACTGTCCATCGAGCCTGTGCTTTCGGCCGCTAGCTCCTCCATCCGGCTGATGTCTAACATTTCCATACACCAGTCGACCATGGGTGGTTTTTCTGGTGATTTCCAGTAACGTGGGATGACGGAGCGGGCGGCCAACATGCAGAAGCGTAGGATGTCTCTTTTTGTGTTTTTCACCGGTCCGGAGTAGACTGACAGTAGGGCTATCTCGGGGTTGCCGATCACTCGTCTGCCCTTGATGAGGGAATAGTTTCGGAACACCCCTTCCCAGAAACCCTGGATTGCTGTGCAGTTCCACCATATGTGGAGCGTGGTTCCCTCCTCTGTTCCACATCGCCAGCATGTGTTTGGGGAAAGATGATGTGGAGACGGTCTGGGCAGCAGCGGTACCATCTGTATAAGATTTTGTAGTTTTTTTTCCTGGGCTAGACATGAGTTTGCCATTTTACGCGTGAATAGGAAGCTTTTTTTCCATTCAGGCCAAGAGATCTCTCTTCCTAGTTCCCTTTCCCAGGCCAATTGAAAGGAGCGTTTGTTTGTTCCTCTCTTCCATGAGAGGATGCGATGGATCTCCGAGACCGCATGGGTTGGGGGTAGTCGCGTGTGAACAGTTCTTCCATTGGGGTGGTGAGCTGTCTGATCTTGCCTGTCTGTTCCGACGATGTCAGGTAGGATTGTAGTTGGAGGAATTCGAGCCGCTGCAGGGGCTTGGTTGTCGATTGTTGTTGTAGCGATTCCAGGGGGGGCAGGTCTCCTAGGTGTAGGATCTGGCCTATGCGGACGTCCTCCGCTTTTCTCCAATGCAGGAACGTGTGTCTGTTCATCCCTGGTTGGAAGGCGGGGTTTGAGAAGAGGGGAGTGAGAGGGCTTGACATCCCCCTCTCCGGTGTCCCGTTGGTGTAGGCCTGCCATATTCGCAGGGTGTCTTTGGTAAGGCTGTAGGAGACTTCTGTCCGTTGTGGTCCTGTGTTTTGGAGCCATGGGAGGTACCATAGGGGTACCGTTACGCCTTCCTGTTCCAGGGCCACCCACCGTTTGGAGTGGGACCTGAATTCCCAGTCCATCAGACGGACTAGGGATGTCGCCACAAAGTATCTATGGGGGTCTGGTAGTCCCAGTCCTCCTACTTCAGTGGGGTCAGATAGAATGTTCCTGTGTACCCTTGGCCTCTCACCCTTCCAGACGAATTTCCCTATCAGGGAGCGTAGCTTGGAGAAGAAGTCTCTGCGGGGGTGTATGGGGATGGTCTGGAAGATGTACAGGAAGCGGGGGAGGATATCCATCCGAATTACATTGATCCTTCCCAGCCAGGAGATCTGCAGTACCCTGTATGCGGCCAATTGTGTTTCCAATTGCGAGAGGAGGGGTTGGTAGTTGTGTAGGTATAGTTTCAACAGGTCGGCGGGGATGTGTACCCCTAGGTATTTGATGGTTTCTTCTTTCCACTTAAATGGAAAGCCTGTTTTTAGGGGAGCTAAGTCTTCTGTGGTTAGGGATATGTTCAGCGCCTCCGATTTGGAGAAATTTATTTTGAAATTACTCAGGGACCCAAAGGTTTCGAGTTCTCGTAGGAGGGCTGGCATTGAGATTTGGGGTTGGGAGATGTAGAGGAGGAGGTCATCCGCGTATAGGGCTACCTTATGGTGATATGAGTCCGACTGTAGCCCGTGTATGTCGTTGTTTCTTCTAATGGAATTGGCTAAGTGTTCTATGACTACCACGAAAAGGAGGGGGGATAGGGGGCATCCCTGTCGCGCCCCATTGCTGATCGAGAACGGCGCGGACAAGAGGACGTTGACTCGGACCTTCGCTGATGGGGCCGAGTAAAGGGTAAACAACTTGTGCAGGAATTTGGGGCCTAATCCAATTTGGGTTAGTGCCTCCTTCACGAAGCCCCAGTGGACTCTGTCAAAGGCCTTCTCTGCATCGATTAATAGTAGGCTGAGGGGGACTTTTTGAATCTGCGCCTTATCTATGAGGAGTAGAGTCTTGATTGTGTTGTCCCTGGCTTCGCGTCCTTTGACAAAGCCCACTTGGTCCATGTTGATAATAGAGGGGAGAAGAGGGGCTAGCCTGTTCGCCAGGATCTTTGAGTATATCTTAATGTCTATGTTCAGTAAGGAGATGGGCCTGTAGTTCATCGTCAGTGTGGGGTCTCTCCCCTGTTTGGGTAGAATGCTGATATTGGCCTCCAGGGATTGTGGGGCAAAGTGTGTTTCGGCCGTGATTGAGTTGAAGGTGGCCTGCATCTGGGGTAAGAGTTGCGTCTGCAGGGTCTTGTAAAATATCGGGGTGAACCCGTCTGGCCCCGGGCATTTTGACAGGGGTGAAGAGTTGATGGCTGTCTGGATCTCTTGTTCTGAGATTGCCGTTTCAAGCGCCTCGACGTCTGCTGCTTCGAGGTGTGGGATTGCCGTGGAGGTGATATAGTCCCAGGTCTTTCGGGAGAGGTCTTCATGTGGTTTTTCCAGGTGTCGACCTTTGAGGTTGTATAGGTTTTTGTAGTAGGAGCGAAACTCCTCTACAATCTCCTCTGGGTTGTACGTGTCTGTACCACCCTGCCGCTTAATTTTGGGGATGAAGGTGCAGTTCGACCTGGGGTGTAGGAGGCATGCTAGCAGTCTGCCGCATTTGTTTGCGGTCCTGTAGAAGTAGCCCTTTGACCTTTCCGTCTGACGTTGAAATTTCTGGTCTAACTTTGTTTTGAGCTCTTGTCGTTTCAGAACTAGTTCCGCTAGGACCTCTTGGTCTAGTGACCTCTTGTGCGTCGTCTCCAGACTATGTATTTGGGCAAGGAGGGTTGTCATCTCTTCCGCTTGCATCTTTTTGAGTCTAGTCCCGTGTTTTATTAGGGTCCCCATCAGGTAGCGTTTCAGGGCTTCCCATTTAACGGGCTGGGGGGGTCGGGTCTGAGGCGTGGATTGGGTGAAAGCTTCTATGTCATTTTTTAGGTCTGTCAGGCATACATTGTCTTTCAGGAGGTTGCTATTGAGTCTCCAGGTCCATGGTTTCCGGGCTAAGTCGGGTAGTGTTAAGGTCAGGGTTGTCGGGGCGTGGTCTGACAGGTACAGGTCCCCGATGGTGGCTGCCGGTTCCCAGGTGAGTGCGTAGTGGCTCACTAGGAACATGTCTATCCGGCTGTAGGAGTTATGAACGTGGCAGTAGTAGGTGTAGTCTCTACCTTGGGGGTTCAGGATGCGCCACACGTCCACTAGCTGGAGAGTGTGGAGAAGCCTTTTGAAGGCTTTCAGTCGTCTGGCTGGGATTGTCCCTCTGCCGGAGGTGGAGTCGCAGGTGGGGTCCATTGTGAAGTTGAAGTCCCCTCCAATAATCGTAGTCCCCTCTGCGAAGTCAGCGAGACGGGTTAGTAGTAGGGCTCTCCCGACCCTCGTCTGGTCACTGTTGGGTAGGTACCAGTTGACTACCGTCAGGATATTGTTGGTCACCCTCAGCTTTAGGAATATGTATCTCCCCCATGGGTCGATCTGGGAATCAAGTACCGAGTGTGGTAGATTTTTGTGTATCGCGATTGATACTCCCCGGGACCTGGATTCAGGGTTGGTGCTATGTAGCCATGTCGAGTATAATTTGTTGTTTATGGTGGGAATGGACCCTCTTTTAAAGTGTGTCTCCTGAAGTAGGATGATCTGGGTCTTCCTTTTGTTCATGTCGTTCTTCCTTCCTTCATTTTGATCATTCCAGAGTTCAAAGTCTAATAAAATAATCTGAAAAACTAGCTGATTACAAAGGAGGCACAGTCGTTCACTTGAGTCTATGAAGACAGAGATTCTGAGCTTCCACATTGGAATTTATAGACCCTGTGATGTCATCAACCATTATGATGACATTGTCTGTCTTAGCTGTGGTGTATTACAATGTCATAAGTGGGTTACAATTTCAAGTAAGATTTTTGTATATATAATTAAAAGTTTTCCAATAGCTGTGATTGATTTTGAAAACAAGCGCGACTTACTAGAACACTTATAGCCATTATACTTGAAATAACCAGTATATCATTAAGTAAATAAAATATTTAAGGGGAAGGGAAATAAAAGGGGCAAGTGAAATATGTGTTTTGTTACGAGAAGGGAAATAATTATCAGAATTTCAAGTAAACAGAGTAGGTCAAGTGAGAACCTTACCTTTTCCTAGTCATATTTGTACAAGTAAAGGAAGGAAAACTACTAATGAATTAACATTTTGCTCTTTTTTTAGTACAATATATATCCAGTCCAGTAATTTGCTTATGGTTGTGATGCAACATTGGAGCTTCCCAGTGATGGAGACCCAGCCTAGCTGTTTGCTGGTGGTGTTTATCTAGTCTAGGAGTTCTAAGGGAGCATCATTTCAGCACAGAGGTCTACTGGCAGTTGCTGTCCAGCTAAGTAGTTCACCAACATTAGTGACCCAGCCCAGTAGCTCACCAACAATAGGGACTCAGCTAAGACGTTAGCTAGTGGTCGCAAACTAGCCAAATATTTCACCATCGGTTATGCCCCAGCCCATTCGTTCACTGGCAGTGGGGATGCAGCCAAATAGTTCACAAGTGATTTTAACCCGAACCAATAGTTCACCAGTGGTGGTGATTCAGCTCAGTAGTTTTCCTGTGTAGGTGACACAGCCTATTAGTTTTCCGGTAGTGTTAATCAAATCAGTTAGTTCATTGATAGTGCTGAACCTGTCCACGAGATTGCTAGTATTGTCATCCCAGAGTATAAATTTACCAGATGTGGCAATCCAGCCCAGTTCTTTTGTTAGTGATGGCAATCCAAAACAATAATGTACTGGTGCGGTTAACCCAGTCCAGTAATTCAATAGTAGAGGCAATCTACCCCAGGAGTTTACCGGTGTTATCAATCCAGCTAAGTACTTCAATATCAATGCTTTCCAGACCATTACATTGCTGATGCTGGAAATCCAGCACAGCAGGTTGATGCTTACTTCCCTCCTAAACCAATTTCCAATATGTTCTTTCATCTTTTTCTACCATTGTTTTCTTCCTTCTTCATGATCTTTCAAGAGTAAAAACCTAATAAAATAATCTTTACAAGTGGTTGATTACAAACGAGGTGCAGTTGCTTGCCACAGTCTCTCAAGACAGAGATTCTGAGTTTCCACACTGGAATTTATAGAGCCTATGCTGTCATCAACCATTATGATGACATTGTCTGTCTTAGCTGTGGTGTATTACGGAGTCATAAGTGGGTTGAAATATCAAGTAAGATTTATCTAATATATAAAGCTGAATGTGTGTATGTATGTGTGTGTGTATGTACCGTCTTTCCCCGATTTTAAGACCCCCCCGAAAGTAAGACAGGGTAGGGGGAACAGGGGGGTCTGCTAATATAAGGCCCCCCCCTAAAGTAAGACCGCCTAGGGGGGGGCTCTGTGGAATATAAGGCCGCCGCCACCTCCTGGTACCTGTCCCCCGGTGTGTCCAGGCTCCTCCAGTGTGTCCAGGCTCCTCCAGTGGGTCCAGGCTCTTCCAGTGTCCTGCAGGTGCAGCCGCGCTGGAGCAGATGGGGTTAATCACAGCCTAACTTGCTGTGTGCCCCTGCTCATCTCTGCCCAGCCTGACGTCACTCACTGCAGCCCGGCTCGAGCTCTGATTGGCTCCCAGGAAGCAGCGGGCGCGGCCAGATGACGTTGTGAGCTCTGATTGGCTCGTCATCTGGCCGCGCCCGCTGGTTCCTGGGAGCCAATCAGAGCTCGAGTCGGGCTGCAGTGACATCAGGCTGGGCAGAGATGAGCAGGGGCACACAGCAAGTTAGGCTGTGATTAACCCCATCTGCTCCAGCGCGGCTGCACCTGGGGGATACAGAGGACACTGGAGGAGCCTGGACACACCGGAGGACAACGAGGACAGCTGGGAGCCACAGCGAAGGCCGGGGGAGCCGGTAAGAAGCTATGTGTATGTGTGAGTGTGTGTGTGTGTATGTGTATGTGTGAGTGTATGTGTATATGTGTATGTGTGAGTGTATGTGTATGTGTATATGTGTATGTATATATGTGTATGTGTGTGTATGTGTGTATATGTGTATGTGTGTGTGTGTGTTTTTGTAAGTGTATGGGTGGGTAGGTGTGTGTGGATGGGAGGCTGCAGTGGCTGGGGCTGCCAATATAAGACCCCCCCCCCCCGAAAATAAGACAGGGGGCCACTTTTGGCACCCAAAAAAATATAAGACACTGTCTTATTTTCGGGGAAACACGGTATATCCGGGATTGGCATCTATACCGTCGCAACTACAGCCACAAAAGTTTGCACAGTCACACGTCTGGACCACGGGAGCGTCATAGGCTATGTTGTGAGGGGAAATTTTAACCCTGCGCGTTCCAGTTCACCAAACAATTTTGCCCCTATCTACATAATGGGGAAAAAGTGAATGGAAAAGTGTTGGAGGAAAATCGACAGCTGTCAGCTATAGCCACAAAATTTTGCACAGTCACATGTCTGGACCCCGAGAGCGTCATAGGCTATGTTGTGAGGCGATATTTTAGCCCGCGCATTCCAATTCACCAAACAATTTCTCCCCTATCTACATAATGGAGAAAAAGTGACAGTTACCAGTTGACAGTTGTGAATGAGAGGGGCTTAATGATAGCACCAAAAAGACTAACAGCACATACCAGCAAATAGTCACTAAGGTTGGGCCCCAACATGAGATATTCACCATGCAGGGGGACATGTATACACACCACACGCACACAAAGAGTAACAGCAAGTGTATAGTCGCTAAGGTGCAGCCCCAACATTGGATACTCACCACGCACCCGAACGAACACACACACACACCACAAAGAGACACACACAACACAGAGACACACACACATACCCCCAAGGACACACACCCTATAGCGACACATGCACTCACCCCACAGGGACACACACACACCACAAAGAGACACACACAACACAGACACACACACCACACAGACCCCCCCACAGGGACACACACACATAGCCACCCTATAGGGACACATGCACTCACCCCACAGGGACACACACACACACCACAAAGAGACACACACACCACGCAGACCGCCCCACAGGGACACACACACATACACACCCTATAGGGGCACATACACTCACCCCACAGGGACACACACACACCACAAAGAGACACACACAACACAGAGACACACACACCACACACAGACCCCCCCACAGGGACACACACACATAGCCACCCTATAGGGACACATGCACTCACCCCACAGGGACACACACACACCACAAAGAGACACAGATACACACACACACACCACACAGACCCCCCACAGGGACACACACACATACACACCCTATAGGGACACATACACTCACCCCACAGGGACACACACACACCACAAAGAGACACACACAACACAGAGACACACACACCCCACACAGACCCCCCCCACAGGGACACACACACATACACACCCTATAGGGACACATGCACTCACCCCACAGGGACACAGACACCACAAAGAGACACACACAACAGAGACACACACCACACAGAACCCCCACAGGGACACACACACATACACACCCTATAGAGACACATGCACTCACCCCTCAGGGACACACACATACACACACCCCAGGGACACACACACACCACACAGACAGACACAGATGTGCACAAATCACCTCACACAACTCGCCTCATACGTGTGCTATCTTTAATTTCCAAACATAAACATCTGATTAAAAACAGCCAATGTTCAACACATGTGCCATATAGGGAATTAAGGCAGATGTCAGTCACATGAGCTGTCTATTATGTGTATGTGTGAGGTAACATATACTGCCCGGCCAGGGGGAGGGTTTACTGCTGGCTGGAGATTTATTAGGCTTCCTATAGCAATCAGTCACAGCTCAGCTTCTATTTTCCTACAGGTCATTAATATGACATTTTCAAATTCTATTTTGTTATAGCTAACATCAGTTATTTATTAACCCGGGCATAGCCGGGTGCTACAGCTAGTTTATATATAATTTAAGTTTTCCAAAAGTTTGGTTTGATTTTCAAAACAATCCGGACTATACTAGAAAAATCATAGCCATTTTAATTGAAATAACCAGTATATCATTAAAAGAATACTTATAAATAAGAAAGGGGAAAGGAAAAGAGAAGGTAATCAGAATTATAAGTAAAAGAAGTAGGACTGATAGTGCTTAACCAGTCCAGGAGATTGATAGTGTTGTCATCCCAGCCCAGAAATTTTCCAGAGGTGGCAATCCAGCCCAGTTCTTTTTGTTAGTGGTGGCAAACAATGATGTACTGTTGCAGTTCACCAAGCCCAGTAAGTCGGTAGTGGAGGCAATCTACCCCAGTAGTTTACCTGTTTTATCAATCCAGCCAAGTACTTCAATATCAATGCTTTCCAGCCCATTACATTGCTGATGATGAAAATCAATCACAGCAGGTTGATGGTTACTTCCATCCAAAAACAATTTCCAATATGTTATTTCATTTTTTTCTTCCCTTTTTTCCTTCCTTCCTTCCTTCCTTCCTTCCTTCCTTCCTTCCTTCCTTCTTTCCTTCCTTTCGTCCTTCCTTTCTACTTTCCTTCCTTCCTCATGATCATTCCAAAATTAAAAGTCTAATAAAATAATCTGAAAAACTGGCTGATTACAAAGGAGGCACAGTTGTTCGCTGTAGTCTCTGAAGACAGAGATTCTGAGCTTCCACATTGAAATTTATAGACCCTGTGATGTCATCAACCATTATGATGACATTGTCTGTCTTAGCTGTGGTGTGTTTCAATGTCATAAGTGCGTTACAATTTCAAGTAAGATTTTTGTATATATAGTTAAAGATTTCCTATAGTTTTGATTGATTTTGAAAACAAGAGCAACTAAACTAGAACACTCATAGCCATTATACTTGAAATAACCAGTATATCATTAAGTAAATATGTTTTTTTGGGAGGAGGGAAATAATTATCAGAATTACAAGTAAACAGAGTAGGGCAAGTGAGAACCTTAGTACAAGTACAGGAAGGAAAACTACTAATGAATTAACATTTTACTCTTTTTTTGTACAATATATGTCCATTCCAATAATTTGCTTATGGTTGAGACGCAACATTGGAGCTTCCCAGTGATGGAGACCCAGCCTAGGTGTTTGCTGGTGGTGTTTACCTAGTCTAGGAGTTCTAAGGGAGCGTCATTTTAGCACAGAGGTCTACTGGCAGTTGCTGTCCAGCTAAGGCCGGCTTCACACTTGCGCTCCCCGCCTCTGTGTATTGTGACATGTCACGTTCAGGGTGCGACGAGAATTTGTGATTTGTATGCTAGCATCCACATGCGCACAAATCACACACGGAAGTGAATGGGTGCGCATGGCCATCCGCAGCCGAGCGCATCACCGTGTGTCCTCATGATAAACATAGGGACGCGTGGTTTCTGCACTCTGCTTGCACTTCTCCGCTGCTGTACGCAGCGGCAGGGAGCGCAAGTGTGAGGCCGGCCTAAGTAGTTCACCATTATTAGTCACCTAGCCCAGTAGCTCACCAACTATAGGTACTCAGCTAAGACGTTAGCTATTGATCACAAGCCAGCCCAATATTTCACTATCGCTTATGTCCTGGCCCATTCATTCCCTGGCAGTGGGTATCCAGAGAAATATTTCACAAGTGGTTATAATCTAAACCAATAGTTCACCAGTGGTGGTGATTCAGCTCAGTAGTTTGCCTGTGGAGGTGATACAGCCAATTAGTTTTCCAGTAGTGTTGATCCAACTAATTAGTTCATTGATAGTACTGAACCAGTCCAAGATATTGATAGTATTGTCATCCCAGCCTAGAAATTTACCAGAGGTGGCAATCCAGCCCAGTTCTTTTGTTAGTGATGGCAATCCAAAACAATAATCTACTGGTGCGGTTAACCAAGCCCAGTAAGTCGTTAGTACAGGCTATCTACCCCGGTAGTTTACCGATGTTATCAATCCAGCCAAATGGTTCAATATCAATGTTTTCTAGACCATAACATTGCTGATGCTGGAAATCAAGCATAGCAGGTTGATGGTTACTTTCCTCCATAACGAATTTTCAGTATGCTCTTTCATCTTTTTCTCCCCTTTTTTCTTTCCTTCTTCGTGATCTTTCCAGAGTTAAAATCCTAATAAAATATTCTGAACAATGGGTTGATTACAAACGAGGGGAGCAGTTGCTTGCTGCAGCCTCTGAAGACAGAGATTCTGAGCTTCATCCAGTACTCTAATTAGATCACCATGCCTGGTTTGGTGACAGGTCCTCTTTAATCAATAGAACAAAAGTTATAAGTACATTTCAATATACGTGGACACAGACAATGGAGAAGATGGAGAAATTAAGGTCTCCATCTCCTCTTCACCTGGGCTACAATTCTCGCATGCAAGAATATTAGATCACAGTAAACTTGGACCAGAGTTTGAGCCAAGTATTGTTAATTGTGTATGTGCCGACATCTTTTCCTGCATATACCAAATGCAGTGTGAATTCCTCCATTATTGAAAGCCCAATAGGCAGGTAGAGCAAGAAAAGAGATGTATAATAGTTGGAAAAAGATGCATTTTTCTTTACCAAGATATATCACAATGTTTCTTATCTTTACAAGTTCTTGATCCATGGAAAAATTTTCACTAGCGCATGTGGTCTCAATTCTTGCATATACAGTGCCTTCGGAAATTATTTGGCCCCCTTGCACTTTTCAACCTTTTGCCACATTTCAGGCTTTAAACATAAAGATATAAATTCAAATTTTTTTGTGATGAATCAACAACAAGTGGGACACAATTGTGAAGTGAAATGAAATTTATTGGATATTTTAAACTTCTTTTAAAAATAAAAAAATGAAAAGTGGGGCATGCAATATTATTCGGCCCCCCTGAGTTAATACTTTGTAGCGCCATCTTTTGTTGTGATTACAGCTGCAAGTCGCTTGGGGTATGTCTCTATCAGTTTTGCACATCGTCAGACTGAAATTCTTACCCATTCTTCCTTTCAAAACAGCTGGAGCTCAGTGAGGTTGGATGGAGAGTGTTTGTGATCAGCAGTTTTCAGCTTTTTCCACAGATTCTTGATTGGATTCAGGTCTGGACTTTGACTTGGCCATTCTAATACATGGATACATTTATTTTTAAACCATTCCATTATAGATTTTGCTTTATGTTTAGGATCATTGTCTTGTAAGATAAATCTCTGTCCCAGTCTCAGGTCTTTTGCAGACTCCAACAGGTTTTCTTCCAGAATGGTCCTGTATTTGGCTCCGTCCATCTTCCCATCAATTTTAACCATCTTCCCTGTCACTGCTGAAGAAAAGCAGGCCCAAACCATGATGCTGCCACCACCATGTTTGACGGTGGGGATGGTGTTTTGAGGGTGATGAGCTGTGTTGCTTTTACACCAAACATATCGTTTTGCATTGTGCCCAAAAAGTTCGATTTTGGTTTCATCTGACCAGAGCACCTTATTCCACATGTTTGGTGTGTCTCCCACGTGGCTTGTGGCAAACTTCAAATGAGACTTTTTATAGATATCTTTGAAAAATGGCTTTCTTCTTGCCACTCTTCCATAAAGGCCAGATTTGTGCAGTGTACGACTGATTGTTGTCCTATGGACAGACTCTCCCACCTCAGCTGTAGATCTCTGCAGTTCATCCACAGTGATCATGAGCCTTTTGGCTGCATCTCTGATCAGTCTTCTCCTTGTTTGAGATGAAAGTTTAGAGGGACGGGCGGGTCTTGGTAGATTTGCAGTGGTCTGATACTCCTTCCATTTCAATATGATCGCTTGCACAGTGCTCCTTGAGATGTTTAAAACTTGGAAAATCTTTTTGTATTCAAATTTGGCTTTAAACTTCGCCACAACAGTATCACGGACCTGCCTGGTTTGTTCCTTGGTCTTCATGATGCTCTCTGCACTTGAAACAGAACCCTGAGACTATCACAGAGCAGGTGCATTTATATGGAGACTTGATTACACACAGGTAGATTCTATTTATCATTACCAGTCATTTAGGACAACATTGGGTCATTCAGAGATCCTCACTGAATTTCTGGAGTGAGTTTGCTACACTAAAAGTAAAGGGGACGAATAATGTTGCACGTCCCACTTTTCCATTCTTTATTTGTTAAAAAAGTTTAAAATACCCAATAAATTTTGTTCCACTTCATGATTGTGTCCCACTTGTTGATTCTTCACAAAAAAATTAGAATTTGTATTTTTATATTTGAAACCTGAAATGTGGCAAAATGTTGAAAAGTTCAAGGGGGCCAAATATTTTCACAAACCACTGTATATGTGTATAGTTGTAGATATCAGCCTTATCAGAAATCCCACACACTGCACTGATGAGGGGCAGTCATCCCGAAACGCAGCGTCTGCAGTTTGCGGTTCTGATCTGGCACAAATCCTAAATTATATTAAAAGGCTGGTTAAAGAGTCAATTATGACTTTAAGGATTGCTACCCTTATTGGGTGTCATTAGAGTTTTTCACTTCCTCACTGAAGTGACAATTTGTATACAAATATAGACATGGACTGGAATGAACTGTGATACATACAGTTATGAAAATAGGAAAATGATTCTGTCGTTGCCACAACTTATTCAGGAATTACTTGGCTAATTGTTGCAATTCAGTCATGCTAATGTAGCGTTCATTAAACCTTGTGTTAAATGCAAACATTGTGCACAGAACACCACATCAAAATAATTGCAGGATCCTTAAATGCATTAGGAGAATTAAAACATTAAATATTCATATTCACTACATGTACACATGATGCAGAGTAGATTATGCAAATTGCAATCAACATCATGTATAATGCCAACACAGTATAGATGAAGGAGAACACATATTTGCAGCTGTTATAGCTCATGTATACTATTATGTTATGCTAGTCAATTACAGTTAGTTTCTTGTATCCTACTCTCTGATTTAAAAAAACCCGCCTTGTTTTGTAACAAAAAGAGTCGATGACAACTCCGTGATATAAAACATCTGCTCCCAATGTACCTCCCTCTCACCATTTAAGTTGGTCAATGAGGATACACTTATGGTGGGTTTACACACACCAATCATTGTATCCAATCTCTGAACCAATCTCTGGTTGCAGTGAAATCATAGACAGATTGCTCCATGTTGTACACAGCCACAAAATGGAACTATGTGTCCATGATTTCACTGCAACCAGAGATTGGTTCAGAGATTGGATACAATGATTGGTGTGTGTAAACCCACCATTAGGTCAGGTTCTCATACAACAACTGCAGAATGCCATTTTTTATTTTATTTTCTCCCTTACCAACACTTCAGCCATATCTAAAAGATGAAATGTCATGGCTTAGTCTAATAGATTCTTTTTTTTCTCTTGTTCATTTTTAGCCTTCATGGGAATGTGTCATCAAGAAATAACCTTTTGTTTAAATTAGGTTGTTGTGTTAAATACAGTCATAGCCAAAAATGGTCACACCCTTGAAATTGTTCCAAAAAAGAAGTATTTCTCCAACAAAACTATTGCAATTAGACATGTTTTGTTTTATACATGCTTATTTCCTTAGTATGTATTGGAACAACAACATAAATAGGACATAATTTCACAGAAAACTCCCACAATGGACTGAACAAAATTGTTGTCACTTTTTCAAAATTGTGGGTAAACAATTTTGTTTTGTGCATGTGATGCTTGTTCAAACTCACCTGTGGCAAGTAATAGGTGTGGGCAATATAAAAATCTCACCTGAAACCAGATAACAAGGTGAGAAGTTGATTCAAACTTTGCATTTTGTGTCTGTATGTGCCACACTAAGCATGGAGAATGGAAGGATGAGAAGAAAACTGTCTGAGGAAGTGAGACCCAAAACTGTTGAAAAACATCAACAATCGCAAGGTTACATGTCCATCTCCAGAGATCTTGATGTTCCTTTGTCCA
Source organism: Allobates femoralis (assembly GCA_033576535.1). Taxonomy (NCBI): domain Eukaryota; kingdom Metazoa; phylum Chordata; class Amphibia; order Anura; family Aromobatidae; genus Allobates; species Allobates femoralis. The sequence goes on along the minus strand of JARQOC010000001.1, from coordinate 308,068,062 downwards.
CAGTGTGCAATATAATGAAGAATTTTACAACCTATGGAACTGTGGCTAATCTCCTTGGATGTAGACAGCAGACAAAAATTGATGAAATGTTGCAATTCAGGGTAGTCTGGATAGTGGATAGTAGTAGTGGATAGTAGTAATCAAACCCTAATCAGGTTCCAAAGTAAGGCTTGGGTCACACTTAACCCGTGGATCAGGTTTTTGCATCGTTTTGTGCACTTTTAAAACCTGATGCTGAAAACTGATGTTGCACTCAAGTGTGACTGCAATGGTGTGACTGCAGTGGGTGCAATAAAAAAAACTGATCTGGTTAGTTAACATGGGGCCCTATGGGAATCACAAGCGAATATGCATGGCACTAAATGGTACCATGAGTTTTTAAGACTGCTCCAGACCTAACAGCAAAAACGCAGGCCAAAAACGCAGGCTGTGGCTAGGGTCACACTTGGCTGTGTTTTTTAAGGTTGTTTTTGACAGCCTGCGTTTTTGGGCTGCATTTTTGCTGTTAGGTCTGGAGCAGTCTTAAAAAACTCATGCAAAAACTCATAGTACCATTTAGTGCAATGCGGATTCGCATACGATTCCCATAGGGCCCTATGTTACAAAAATACATGTGTTTTTGAAAAAGCACCAAAAAACTCATCATGATGCATTTTTTGGTGCTGAGCCAAAAACTCGTGGAAAAAACTCATGGCACTTTAGCCATGCTTTTTTGGCATTGAGGCATGCGTTTTTTGCATTGGGGCCTATGGATGAGTTTTTTCATGCATTTTTCACAAAATAGAAGTGTGAAAAACTCATGGGAAAAACTCAACCACAATGCAAGTTTCACCCTAGCCTGTAAAAAACAACCTTAAAAAATGCAGCCAAGTGTGACCCTAGCCTTATTCAAGCTGTCCTGCAGGCTCAGGGTGCATTAGTGTCTGCGCAAACTATCCATCGATATTTGAATGAAATGAAATGCTATGGCAGGAGACCCAGAAGCACCCAACTGCTAACATAGATATGTGGCGCCCCTGAGGCTGAGCGCCACAGGGAGGTATTACAGTATGACAACAAAATGTGTAATTCTTTGTAAGTTGCTAGTTTGGGATTTAAACCTTATGGAGTCTGTTTCTACACTCACTTAGGACCACTCCACCTAGAGTAGGGGGAACCAGTACTTGGTTGGTCCCAGAAGGGTGGGGGTGGAGCTTAGGATAGAGGAAGAGTGACAGTTGACAGTTTACCTCAGACGGTGCTGGGAAGGCAGACAGAGTGGTCAGGCTTGACAGCCCAGCTGAGTGGAGGGTACCCCATCTTTAAGTGGGGACCCAGAACAGAAGGCAACGGGCCAGGACTGGTAGGAGCCGACTGGTCACGTTGAGGAAAACACCGGCGACACGGAAAGCCGAGGCGGCCAGGAGTTTAGCCCTGACTGCAAAACCGACGAACTGCAGGCCCAACAGAACCGGGTTGCTGACAGCCCCACAGAGGTACCTCACCCCTCAAGCCCAAAAGACCGTTCTACACTAGAGGTGGAGGACTGAATCCCGGTGGCGGAGGGGAAACTTGTGCGTTCCTGCTGTTCCCTTCTGCACCGGTACAGGTCCAGTTGAGCCTACTAGATACAGACTGCAGGACTGGCGGGTGAGCTCTGCAAGGGTGGGAAAGATTGAGAAAGGATGAAGGAGACCCTGAACGACTTAAGAGAGGACATCTAGAGACTCCATAAGGGGAACCCTGAGCTGGCAACATCCACCCTGTAAACCAAACTGTACCGTGTTTTGTTTATGTCATCAACCGATATGGAGTAAAGTGGAGTTGAACTTGAACAGGTTTCTGTTATTCTTCCCGCCGCAGCCTGAAGGGCTCAGCTTCAGCAGCAGCTCAGCAGAGGGGCAAGAACTGCAGCATCATCTCCATCACTGCCCTCCCTCATCATCTTCCTTCAATTGCTGCCCTGAGGTAAAGCTCCACCTGTGGGGAGCTGTACCACACTTTGCTGCCCCATTCATCACCTCAGCGGCCGGCTGGCAGCGCCAGTACCATCTTACCGGACACTACAGGGGCATTACGATCCCCTGTAAATAATCCCATTATCCCCCATCATCAACATCTACCCCAGTTGATCACCAGGGCATGGCAACGGGATCCCGACCATCCGTGACTCCCTACTCAGCAGTCCCGGTGACCGAGTACCCCATCCCTTAGCTCTGGTTGATTCAGATACATAATAAAGCTAGAATGCAGTTTGGCTAAATGTATGTAAGCCAAAGTCCTACTGGGAAAGCATCACATAAACAAATGAGACCAAGTTAAAGCTTTTTGGTGAAGCACATCATTCTAATGTTTAACGAAAATAGAATTATGGCTAGCAAAAAAAATACAGTACCTACAGTCAAATATGATGGAAGTTCAAGGAGATTTTGGGCTTGTTGTGCTGCTGCTGGCATTGGGTCCCTTGACTGCGTACAAGGCAGCATGAAATCTGAAGACTACCAAAGGATTTCAAGGCACCCTTCAAATATAAAAGACCTGGAGCAATTTGCAAAAGAAGAGTGGTCCAAAATTGCAGATGAGAGGTGTAAGAAACTTGTGGATGGTTACAGGAAGTGATTGATTTCAGTTATTTATTGCAAAGAGTGTGCAATCAAAATATTAAGTCGAGGGTGCCAACAATTTAGTCAAGACCTTTTTTGGGGTGTTGTGTGAAATTATGTCCAAGTTGCTTTTTTTCTGTTTTTTTATGAGTTGTTGCAAAATACACAAAGGAAATACGGTAAACATGTGTATGACAAAAGATGTGTAAATGCAATAATTTCAATAATTTTCTAAGAAAAATACTTCATTTTCTGCAATAATTTCACAGGTGTCAAGACTTTTGGCCCTCATGACATGTTTTTATACATTTTTTAAAAACATTTTTTGGCATTATTTTTTTTAGCCATATCAAATTTTTTTTTACAAAGATTAAAAATGAAAAATAGAAATCATGCACGTGCTGAACTAACGTGACGGCTATTTCAGCTGCGCTGTCCAGGTGCTGAAGGAGCGTGGCTTGAATTTCAGAGCCTCCACTCATTCAGCATCCAATGTCCAGGAATCGGATTGTTTTTCTGCCGGATCCTACGTGATCCGGCGCCCATAGACTCCCATGTTATGGGCGCTGGATTGCCTCGGATCTAGGAGGATTTGGTTTTGTTCATTTTTTGCCCCATACACAAAAAATTGTCCCGATTTTGTGTCCGGGACAAAAAACGGACAGAACTGGATCCTCAAGGACAGACAAATAAGTGCCATCCAGCCCCATAGGGATTCATGGGGGCCAAAACTGGATCCGGTTCCCACCGGAGAGAGCTGGATCCAAAACATCGTGGTGTGAAGCCGGCCTAAGAGTTTGAGTATTGATTGCAAAAAACGAGTTCCGTAGTCAGCCATCTATTGCCGTCTTTGAATACGGCTGTAACAAATCTCTAACCAATGTCAATGGGAATTGGCAAAATTTGCTGGGATCCATTTGAAAAGAGGCTAATCATTTTTGTCATGGTTCTGTTGTCTCAGAAGCAATTATGCCAACCCAATTTAGTATACAAAGTTGATATTAGGCAGGCAATTATTTCTGTAAAGGGTATGTCAGTTTCACCAAATAAACTTTATTAGTTGTATAATGTCTTGAACAGTTTGTGTATTAAGGGGTTTGCCTCATGTTCAGTCTACACCGTTTCCCAGCTCCCTCTTTTCTGTTTGCTGGTAGACAATAAACTCCTGAATGAATGACAGCTTCGGCCACAGACATCATCATGGTGTTTCAGATGCTGCAAGCAGAGTTAGTTTTGCCAGTATGAAATCTGAGGAGCACAGCTGTAAAAAAAGATTGTCAGATCCAGTTACCTGGCCAGGATCAGAGCAGCTCCTAAAAGCTATATAGTAAAGAGCTAGTAAGTGCTGCACCCCTACTTAATAGACAGGACCCAATAGAGATTATCAAAACTTTTAAATTCCAGGTTTGGTTTCATGAACGGGCATGTGTTGTCCCAATAGATCGGCAAACAATTTGCTGAACTTCTGAACCCCATTCAAATCACTGGGAAGCAAAATCAAGGGCCTAGAAAACACTTTCAAAAGGATACAAAAGCAGCCATACACAGCTCAAACTGTTTTACAGTGTGGCCCCACTGTTTTGGCACAGACATTATCTTCCTATACTGTTACTCAGCAAGCTTCTTCGCCGTTGTCACCATGCTTCCGGGGCCACTCATGAACCTTAGATATCCTCATGGCTTCCCTGAGGTTGTCTCAGGTTACACAGCAGGCATCATGGAGCCGGAAATCCAGCTGTGTGACTTGAGATAACCTCACCCTTATGAGTGCGGTGTCAGCACTCATAACACTAGCTGTCTTGTGAGAGCCGTGATATTGCGCAAGATGTAGAGGATATATCTCGACGGTATTGTGAGACGGCATGTGTGAGGAGTGATGACATCAGGGAGTGCAGTGCAGTTCAAACTTGTAGGATAGCCCCTGTGTGATACCAGAAGGACTGCACTTGGCCAGCACTTTTCAACAGGATTGCGTGTAGTGTCTTGCATTTCCAAACCTCAGAATCGCAGGCCAGAGGCCTGCGGCTTGTTCACCAGTCTCTGTAGGGCATTATCAAGAACCTCTTTGCAGGAAAGGTCCAGCACACAAGGAGTTAAGTAAAATTATTTTACTGTAGCACAGACTATAATAAGTCTTAAACACACATAAATTAATATACATGGCATATATAAGTAAAGTCCCACCGGGATCAGTAGACTCCATTACAATGGTGCAAAGTCCATTAAGGGCTAAGACCATTAAGGGTTTTGAGGTGTAGCTCAAAGGCTGCAGTCCGGGTAATCCAGCAGAGGAAAGTGCAAATGGCGCTAAACTTGGAAAGTGAAAAAGTAAAATTAACAAAAAATAGCTTTCACTCTTCGAAGAACTGAAAAACAATTTAAAAAAGTCTTTCTTTGGACATAATGCCAAGGAATGAGTCAGCGACCCAACAACATGTCTTTTTAGGTCAGTCCTCTCTTTATTCAGCGTAGAAACACTTGAGCAGCTTTTTGAATACTGCCTGGGATGAAGGTCGCCATTCTACATGATACTTCATTTTTGTATGGTCTCAGGGAGTCGCAGGGGCTACTGCTCCAGCGGTATTCTCTGCCACCATCTTGCCCCCAGCATACTCCATCATGGCCACCTCTCGAGAAGTGGATGGAGAAATTAGAGGACGACCACCCCCTCTAGGAGAGACGGGACCAATTTTGGGAACACCTACAGGCCCTGTGGGTGAGGGTGCAACTGGGTGGCTGACCAAGAAAGGCCTAGCCTCCATCTGATGCCACATTCTCTCCTGGTTGGCCTCCTGCTGTCACTTATCAAAGTTGTGGGGGGTGCCAACCTGACTTACACCAACCGCAAACCACCCCTTGCTGCCCATCAGCTCCATGAGGGTGACCTCCTCCCCAACATAGATTGTGCGTAATTGTTTGGGAAGATGGCCACGCAGCAGGGTGGGACCGGTTGATATAGCTCCGATGACCAGTAAATTTAAGAAAAGTCACCATTTGCCGCCTTCAACACCGCTAGGATTCAGGCACTGTTCTGGCCCATGTACTTGAATTCCAAGAAAGAGAAATTATCTAGCTTCTCGTTAGCAAGGATTGCTTGCAAAATTATAGAATGCATTTACATGGCAGGTTTATCCATCATAGGCGTCAAACAAATCACAATTTCAAAGAGGGATATAATGAAGAAAATTAGTTATAAAATTATAAAATATGCAATGCCTTATATTATTAATTTTTCTGTAATATGTAAATATATTGATATTTAATCTATTTATATTTATTATTACACTAATCACTATTATTACACTAATCACAGCCATCGATCAGGTCGCCCTCCTCACACACACTAAAACCCGTACACATAGGCAACCCAGGGTCACCGCCCTCAACAAAGAACTACGTCAGGCGTCCAGAGTAGCTGAGCGGAGATGGAAGAAATCCCAGTCTGCTGAGCACTTCGCCTTTTACAAGTAATCCCTCTACAAATTCAAACGCACTCACCACCGCTAAACAAACCTATTTCTCTTTTCTAATTAATGCACTGTCCCGCAACCCCAAACAATTATTCAAAACTTTCAACTCCCTACTCCATCCCCCTGCACCCCCCGTCCCCCCTCATCTCTGCCGACGACTTTGCCGCCTTCTTCAAACAGGAGATTGACAAAATCAGAGACAGCTTTGACCCACTGTTTCTCCAGCCACGTCCCCCCATCACCGCTCACCTTCCTTCATCCAAAGGAAGCTTTTCAATCATGACAGAAGATCAACTCACCACACTTCTGTCACGATCGCACCTCACCACCTGCGCCCTCGACCCACTTCCCTCCCACCTCATCCCTAGCCTCACCACTGTCCTCATCCCTGCCCTAAACCATCTATTTAACCTATCACTCACCGCCGGCGTCTTCCCCTCATCCTTCAAACATGCCCTGATCTCACCCATCCTCAAAAAAGCCTCCCTCGACCCATCTTAGGTCTCTAACTATCGCCCCATATCTCTTCTCCCCTTCGCCTCAAAACTCCTTGAACAGCACGTCCACTCAGAACTGTCCTCTCACCTCTCCTCCTCCTCCTTCTTCGATCGCCTACAATCTGGCTTCCGACCTCACCACTCATCTGAAACGGCCCTGACCTAGGTCACCAATGACCTGCTGACCGCTAAGAGCAAGCGACATTACTCCATCCTCCACCTATCTTCTGCCTTCGACACTGTTGACCATTCCCTCCTACTCCAGATCCTGAAATCTCTTGGCTTCACTGACCTAGTCCTCTCCTGGATCTCCTCCTATCTAATGGACCGGTCTTTCAGCTTCATCCACTCCAACTCCTCCACCTCGCCCTACCCCCTATCTGTCGGTGTCCCCCAGGGCTTGGTCCTGGGACCACTACTCTTCCCTATCTACACCCTTGGCCTTGGTCAACTCGAGTCCCACAGCCTCCAATTCCATCTCTATGCTGACAACACCCAGATTTACCTCTCTGGACCCAACATCACCTCACTATCCAAAATTCCGCATTGCCTCTCTGCCATCTCATCCTTCTCTTCTCATTTCCTCAAGCTGAACATGGACAAAACTGAGTTCATCGTCTTCCCCCAAATCGCTCTACCTCTCTACCTGACCTCTCCATAACTGTCAATGGCTGCTCAAGCTCCCCTGTCTCATGTGGTAAGTGCCTCGGGGTTACTTTTGAGTCCTCCCTCTCCTTCAGACCTCACATCGAAGCCCTTGCCACCGTAGGCTCCAGCTCAAAAACATCTTCAGATCCGCTCCTTCCTTGACCACGACACAGCTAAATCCCTTGTTCAAGCTCTCATTATCTCTCGCCTTGACTACTGCAACATCCTGCTCACCGGCCTCCCTGCCTCCTCCCTTGCACCTCTCCAATCTATCTTAAACTCCGCTGCCCGTCTAATCCATCTGTCTTCCCGTTACTCCCCTGTCTCACCCCTCCCCCAAGCCCTCCACTGGCTCCCCATCCTTCAGAGATCCCAGTTTAAAACCCTAACCATGACATACAAAGCCATCCATCACCTTTCCCCCCATACATCTCCGATATGGTCTCCCGTTATCTACCCACAACGCAACCTATGATCCTCCGAAGAGCTCCTTCTCCGCTCCCTCATCTCATCCTCCCGTAACCGTATTCAAGGCTTCTCCCGTGCATCTACTATACTCTGGAACTCTCTCCCCCACCACATCAGACACTCACCTACCCTTGGTAACTTCAAAGGAAACCTGAAGATCCACCTCTTCCGTCATGCCTACGGCCTACAATGAGACTTGACCGCCGCCCCGCTCCACAATCGGCGCATCCCCCTCCTATTGTCTCCCCACCCACCCTTGTAGACTGTGAGCCCTTGTGGACAGGTTCCCCACTGCTCCTGTATCTGTAAAACTCGACTGTCTATGTTCTGTATTTGTCCATGTTATTCCCTCCCTATGTAAAGCGCCATGGAATCCAATGGCTTTATATAAATAAATAATGATGATTATTGAAATGTAAAATACAATTATTATTTACAGATTTATTTGTGGAAATCCTCTTTTTTCTATTTGTGTTGTTAGTTACGCTTCAGGTTTCCCAATATAACTTGTGGTGCAGTGAAATTACCGATGACCAGTACCTTGTTCGGCTATATAGCCAAACCACCTATCCTAGATGAATACCATCATCTTGCCTCGGATACATTGATTTTCAAAGTTGTTGACCTTAGGTTCATGTAAGCACTCTGAGGTGATGGCATCCGCGAGCCGAATCTACTCAATGAAGGTGACAGGGTGGGGTGGTTCATGCCATATCGAATAGTTGATTGGAGGCGATAGGGGTCTCCACATGGCATTCTCCCAGTCGAATGCCTCTGCCAGGGGGTGCTACTCATAACTGAGAAACATGGCCTTCTGCCTTTGCTACCTACTACTCATCCATCCTCATCCTCCTCATCATGCTCCTGGATTTGTTGATCCAGCAGCTATGGCACCGGCTGCAGAGGTAATAATGCTAGGCATGTTGCAAGATTCTCCAGAGTGAAATCTGGTGCTCCCGGCTGGCATGGGGAACAGCTCACCTCCTGACTGTGAGCTTCTCAGGTCCTCCTCTGGCATTCGAGCCCAGCACTGGATCCTGACCTTGTTGCCTATGAGGCTCAATGCGTGGAGTGGTGAAACTCCAGGTCACATATGTATCCTGTGCAGGCCACTCCTGTTCTGGTGCTAAAGCACCCTCTACCCATGGGGTCAGGGCCGGCGTTAGCACCCAGCATACCCGGGCAAGTGCCAGGGCCCTCAACATCTGGGAGGGCCCACTCACCATTAGGGACCGGCAGCCCTGATAGCTAGGGGCCCAGCCTGGACTGGCAGCTCTGACAGGGAGGGACCCATCACAGGACACTCAGCCAGCAGTGCTCCCAGTGCACATGGCTAATTTGCATGCAATGTAGATTAGCCATGTGCTGGCTCCAGGGAGCAGTGGAGTTTCCTCCTTTGCTGGCTGCAGCACTGATGAGCCATCACTCTGCAACCTCATCACACTGCTGCAGGAAGGAGGAAAGAGGAGGAAGCTCCAAAGCCCCAGGAGCCTACTGCTGTAAGGATGGGGACAGCATCTGAGGAGGACGCAGCCTGGGGGAGAGGAAGGAAGGTGAGTATAATCACTTTTTTTTACACTGTGTGCTGGAGGCTGCTGCTGGGTGTATATAGGGGCTGCTGTTGGGGGTATATGGAGGCTGCTGCTAGGGGGCATATGGAGGCTGCTGCTGGGTGTATATAGAGGCTGCTGCTGCTGGGGGTATATGGAGGCTGTTGCTGGGGGTATATGGAGGCTGCTGCTGGGGGTATATAGAGGCTGCTGCTGGGTGTATGGGGAGACAGTACTTGTGTATATGAAGTGTTAGCAGCGCGTTAATCAGCGTGAAGTCCACAGCGAGCAACAGAGAATGTTCATTTATTCAGAATTAACAACATCCAGCTTATAACATGAGAATAGGATCAATCTGGTTTCTGGAGAGGGAGAGAGAAATCTGCTGTGACCTTCAGCTTCAGTTCCACACTAGAATGTGTGCACAGGGAGCAGGGGGAGGTACATCCTGTCTCTGAATGAGGACCTTTTTTTTTTTTTTTTAACTTTGTTGACATCTGAACAATATGCATGCAGACATAAAATCACATCATATTAAACAAACAATAGTTGTTGCAATACATACAGATCAATATGCATTAGGCCAACACCCCCACTCAACAACTACTTATTCTGTTAGTCCCATAGCGGTTCTCAATCCTTGGAACCTAGGTCGTATCATTGGCTTGGTCAAAATGTCAGCTAACATCTTATCAGTCTCACAATAAACAAACTGAATTATGCCACGATCTATCAAATCACGTAGATGATGATATCTGACGTCGATGTGCTTAGTTCTAGCACTGATCTTCTCACTGCATGCAAGTTTAATGCATCCGTGGTGGTCCTCATACATCACCGTTGGCTGAGTTAACGGTTTACCAAGATCATCCATCAGTTGTCTCAGCCAAATGATCTCCTGACTTGCATAGGCTGTGGATACATACTCAGCTTCTGTGGATGACAAAGCAACAGATACTTGTTTTCTGCTAGACCAGGAGATTTAACTTTCTCCAAGTTTAAATACGTATCCGCTTGTGGATTTACGATCATGCAAATCACCAGCCCAATCTGCATCAGCATAGCCGGTGAGTTTTAGATTTCCTGCTGCAGATAATTTTAAATTTACCCCTTGTGTCTCTTTTAAATATCAGAGAACTCTTTTAACGGCGTTCCAGTCCTTTTGGCGCGGTTTCTCCACATATCTACACAATATTCCAACTGCTGTTGTAATATCTGATCGAGTCATAGTCGATATGTATACAAGAGCCCCCACTGCCTGTCGATATTTCTCATTGTTAGGCAACAGGTCATCTTCTTCCAGTTTCAGGTAGGATGATTCCATTGGCGTTGATACACTTTTGGTTTCTGTCATTCCAAACTGATTCAAAATTTAATTGATTTTTGCACTTTGATTTAGAAGAAAACTTCCATCTTCCTTTCTCTGGATATGGATTCCTAGATAATATGTTACATTTCCAAGGTCTTTTGTTTCAAAATGCTGGTTCAATATTTCAGTAATTTTTCCAATTTCGGCTTCTTCTTGATGAACTACAATTACATTGTCCACATATAAGAGAATATACATCCACTTTCCATCTGTATATCTCGTATATAGGCATGGATCCGCTTGACCTCTTTTAAATCCTTCTTCCAACAAGACTTTGTTCATTTTGGTGTTCCATGCTCTTGCCGATTGCTTAAGACCATAAAAAGATTTTTGTAGTTTGCAAACGAGATTCTGTTCACCTTCCTTTATATAACCTTCAGGTTGAGTCATGTATAAGTCCTCCTCAATGTCACTATTTAAAAATGCAGTCTTGATATCCAAATGTCTGACAAACATCTTTTGTATAGCAGCTACAACCATCAAGGCTCTAAATGTTGTCTGCTTGGCGACTGTGGAAAAAGTAGCATCATAGTCCTCGCCATATTTTTGAGAATATCCCTTTGCGACCAACCTCGCTTTAAATCTGTGGACTTTACCTTCAGAGTCATATTTGGTTTTAAATACCCACTTGCACTTGATTGCCTTCTTACCCTGTGGCAACTCAGTGAGTTTCCAAGTTTGAAGTTGATGAAGCGAGTTCATTTCTTCATTAGCGGCATTGATCCACTTTGTTCTTTCAGGTAGTTTTTGCATTTCATCCCATGACTGTGGATCTGACTCAGGTAGTGTCTTGACACTGTAGGATAGACGTTTAGCTGGTATTCCTTTGTTTGATCTTGACGATCGTCTGATTTCAGGTTCACTTAGGTCTTTTGTTGTTCCTTCAGTGGTTAAAGAATCTAGCCAGACTTCTACATTCTCCCTTTCGTTGTCTTGTGATTGTGACTGAGATTGTTGTTGTTGCTTCATCTGGACTATTGGCATAATATCACAAAACTTGGGTGACACAAATTTTTCATCAATCACTACATCATTGCTTATTGTGACCTTGTTTGTCTCTGGGTGTAGAATTCTATAACCTTTCTGGGTTTCACTGTAACCTACCAGAATGCCTTCCTTAGCGTGAGATTCCCACTTAGTTAGTTTTTCTTTGGGAATGTATGCAAATGGTTTGCTTCCGAAAATCCTTATGTGCTGTAGTTTTGGCTTTGCACTATTCCATTGCTCAAATGGAGTTTTCTCTGTCGCTTTACCTGGTAGTCTGTTCTGAAGATAGCAAGCCGTCATAATAGCTTCGCCCCAATATACTGTAGGCAGATTTGCATCAAATAACATACTCCTTACGCTTTCACAGAGTGTTCGGTTCCTTCTTTCTGCTACACCATTTTGCTCAGGGTTGTATCGTACAGTAGTCTGAAATATGATTCCATTTTTCTTTAAAATGCTCTGTGTCTCATTACTTGTATATTCAGTCCCATTATCTGCACGTAGAATTTTTGGCATTCTCCCAAACTTGTTATATACTTCAGCTAGATATATTTCAAGTTTCTCTGGAACTTCATTTTTGCTGTGAAGTAGATAGACAACTGTATATCTTGAATTGTCATCAATGAATGTAAGAAAATATCTCTGCTTTCCAGGGGTCTGAATACGCATTGGGCCACAGATATCTGTGTGTATTAAATCTAGTGGTTGTTCTTTTCTTGTAGTACTTTTCTTAGGAAAGGCCTTTCTGGACATTTTCCCTTTGATACAGCTGGTACACCTCATTGTCTGGTTACATGGATCAATTGTAATATCATCAGCTAAGTGTTCTTGAAATAACTTTCTTATTGCTTCTGGGTCTCTATGCGCAAGCCGTCTGTGCCATACATGAATACAGTTCTTGTGCATTTCTTGCTTAGCTGTGCATACACACTCTTTACATTTCAACTGATACAGTTCATCTTTGATTTCTCCTTTTGCTAGTGTGTGACCCTCCTTTGAGATGATGCAGCTATCGTGCTTAAACGTAACTTCATTCCCTTGTTTTGTAAGCTTTTTCACGGATAATAGATTACTTTCAAGACTAGGCACATATAGCACATCCTTCACATGAATCCTTCTGCTTTGCATTGCAGAGATGTTACAATCAATATAACCATCTCCTATGCCTTCTGAGTTCATACACTGACCATTCGCCATTATCACTTTCTCTGACTTGCTTTGGTTAAGCTTAGTAAAGAAGTCTCTGTCATTGGTCATGTGACTGGTTGCACCAGAATCTATACACCACGCAGGCTTTGATTTAAATGTATTGACTAATGTGAATGCAGCCGCAGTATTCACTGGATCATTATTTTCAAATACAGCACTCTTAACTCTTTGTTTACTGTTTTGCTTCTTTAGCTGATTCATTTTAGCTTTCCAGACTCTGCATTCAGCTTTTAAATGACCTGGCTTCTTGCATACAAAACATTCACGTGTTTCTTTAGGGTGGTTTCTGCTGGTGGGCTCATCCTGTGTTTGTAAAGCAGTTTCCTTGTTGCATACTTTGTTGCTCACACTTTCTGACTTTCTCTTATATTCATCTACAAGCTTTCCTCTGACGTACTCCAAAGTAAGCTCATCATCTGGGCGTGCATCTAGTGCAGTTACAAGCGTGTCATGGCTTTCTGGGAGACCACTAAGTAGTAGTGCTGCTACATGGAAGTCCTTCATATATTCCCCAATGCCCCGCAGGCGCTCTACAGTCTCTAGAGTGCTTCTAATGTAGTCCTGCATGTCCTGGTCACTGTGTAGCTTAGACTGATATAGCTTTCTCATTAGATAGAGTTTGTTACTTAGATTTATCCTCTCATGTACTTTCTGCAGCTGCTCCCACATTTCCTTTGTAGATTCACACTTACACACATGCACGATCTGATCATCCTCTATGCTGAGTGATATGGTGCTCTGTGCTTTCTGATTCATGTCTAGCCAGTCCTGTGGTACTGGGTCAGGCTTGGGTTCCTGAGTGTATTTCCACGTACCTTCTCTTATCAGCAGCATCTTCACCTTGAATTTCCAGGATTGGTAGTTCTGGTTATTCAGGCTTGGCACTGTAACCTTTGCTGAGCTGCTCGTGGTGGCCATCTTTACTTCTTCTCAGTTGGCTGTTGTCTTTCTATCTCTGTGCTCTGGAGGTTTGGGACTTCTGTGATTCCTGGGCCCATAACCTGTTAGCAGCGCGTTAATCAGCGTGATGTCCACAGCGAGCAACAGAGAATGTTCATTTATTCAGAATTAACAACATCCAGCTTATAACATGAGAATAGGATCAATCTGGTTTCTGGAGAGGGAGAGAGAAATCTACTGTGACCTTCAGCTTCAGTTCCACACTAGAATGTGTGCACAGGGAGCAGGGGGAGGTACATCCTGTCTCTGAATGAGGACCTTTTTTTTTTTTTTTTTAACTTTGTTGACATCTGAACAATATGCATGCAGACATAAAATCAAATCATATTAAACAAACAATAGTTGTTGCAACACATACAGATCAATATGCATTAGGCCAACATGAAGGCTGTGCTGGGTGTATATGGAGGCTGTGCTGGGTGTGTATGGAGGCTGTGCTGGGTGTATATGGAGGCTGTTCTGGTTGTATATGGGGACCGTGCTGGTGTACATGGAATCTGTGCTAGACTATATGGGGCTGTGCTGGGGTACATGGAGGCCATCTTTTCTGTAACAAACACCATCCTGGCCCCAAGCCGTCCCTCCTGTGACATGCACCATCTTGGCTCACAGCCGTCCTTCCTGTGACATGCACCATCCTGGCTCAGAGCCATCGCTCCTGTGACACTCACCATCCCGGCTCAGAACCATCCCTCCTGTGACACACACAATCATGGCTCAGAGCCATCCCTCCTGTGACACGCACCATCCCGGCTCAGAGCCATCCCTGCTGTGACACGCACCATCCCAGCTCAGAGCCATCCCTCCTGTGATACCATCCGGGCTCAGAACCATCACTCCTGTGACACACACCATACCAGCTCAGAGCCATCCCTCCTATGACACTCACCATCCGGGCTTAGAGCCATCCCTCCTGTGACAGACACCATCCCAGCTCAGAGTCATCCCTCCTGTGACACTCACCATCCAGCTTAGAGCCATCCCTCCTGTGACACACACCATCACGGCTCAGAGCCATTCCCTTGTGACACGCACCATCCCGGCTCAGAGCCATCCCTCCTGTTACACGCACCATCCCAGCTCAGAGCCATCCCTCCTTTGATACCATCCGGGCTCAGAACCATCCCTCCTGTGACACACACCATATCATGTCAGAGCCATCCCTCCTATGACACTCACCATCCGGGCTTAGAGCCATCCCTCCTGTGACACACACCATCCCAGCTCAGAGCCATCCCTCCTGTGACACTCACCATCCGGCTTAGAGCCATCCCTCTTGTGACACACACCATCCCGGCTCAGAGCTGTCCCAGCTGTGACACACACCATCACGGCTCAGAGCCATCCCTCCTTTAACATGCTACCTTATAATGCTTCACCGCAGCTCTGGCCTCTGCTCAAGCAGCAGGAATGCCTCTGTCTTCTGATAATTCCTCTGCTTAAAGGTAAAGCGAGCCTGACCCGCCAGCACCTCACCTACACTGTCCGCGTCATACATCTCTGCCACCTGCTGAGCCGCATCCCAGTCCTGGTTATGGAAGTACCTGAGAAAGAGGGATCACACCTGAGCTGTGAGGGCCAAAGATGAGGGGAGACCGAGAGAAACAGAGATGGGGTGGGCAAAGAGACTGGGGGAGGGGGTAGGAAGACACTGGGTGGGGGGGACACAGAGGAGCGACATCAGCACAGGAGGATGGGGGCAAGGCAGAGACAGGAGAGGAATCAGGGGAGTTGGAGAACAGAGGAGAGGTGTAGAGATGATGTGGTTATGTAACACCAAAAGGATGCAGTAGAGGGATATCGGACGCAGCCGATGATGGGAGTGATTGTTACATCAGAACGGCTTCTTTGTCTTTCCAGCTTTAACAAATTCACTTTCAGCCTCTGAAAATTTTCCCTGTAAAGAAGAAAATGATTATGATTTCCCCCCTTTGGGGTAGTGGACATCCACTCACACAGGCGACAGGTGTGAACAGGGGCAGACGCTAAGACCGGGTCATGATAGGGCATCTGCGATTTTGTAAATTCGCAGTGTGGTGCCCTGCCAAAGCAGGTAACCACATATCTCTCTGCTGCACAGCTGGGTTTTCACAGTAGGTATTACTACAACCAACACCTTCCACCCCAGCACAGTAGGGGGAGCTCAGCCTGCTGCACTTAGGCAGGATCCCCCATAAATACTGCTGCTGGGGGCGGAGTTAGTCAGAGTGTAGCTGACGCTAGAAGAGCTGCAGGGAAGTTCTGGTGCTGGCGCCACATGCTGGCCCCGGCCAGAGACGCAGACTAGCCGGTCTCACCAGCCTAAGTGGGACTGAAGACAGGGAGCCTGGAGGAAGAAACAGAGAAAGGGGAGCAGGCAGCTCAGATCGCAAAGTTCACCCCAGAAGAGAAGCCGGATATTGGGGATCTGCAACAGTGGAGAACTCCAAGTCCCACTAGAAATCCCTTGGCACCGAGGAAGCTTCAGCTACCCGGTCTCCTGAGAGAGTCACGGAGAGGGAGCCAGGACTAGCAGGGCGCTGCAGTTCAAAAGAAAAGATCGTCCCGAAGACCGCACAGGAGAGGGAGAGAGATACAGAAGAAGAGAGTGGAGGCGAGTCAGCATTTAATAGACTACGCTCCATCACACACACACAGAGGAGGAGGCCTTATACCCACTTGCTGTGGGAGCACACTGTGCAGCCCAGCTACCCGTCGGTGCTCTGGACAATTTGCCTGCAAACCACCAGTAAAAAGGTAAAGAGACTTTGGCTGCATTTGTGCATTCTTTCCTTTCACCCACCGTGTCCCTCTATAGACTTTACCTATAACAGTCCCGGCTATGCTACATCCTGCCCATCCTCACCACTCTGCCCTAGAGGTTCCAGTCCTGGGGACTATTCCATCACAGCCACAATCCCATCGACCTCCAGAGGACTGTAGCAGCGCTGGTGATCTCTCACAAGACACAGCAGGTGGCGTCACGAAGACAACTTGTAAATAAAATCCCTGTAAATAATCCCTTTTTTCACTGACCCCCAGTGCCACAGCCTCGGGCATCCACCCGTGACATCCCTGAGACTGTAATCGAGCCCGAGCCCTGAATACCCTGCCCTGGGCGAGTCAACAGCAGATCCAGCAGATTTAGCTGCATCTTCCGTGTAACTGCTGACTTGCAGCAAGCCCCATTCATTCTCTAAGGGACTTATGGTCAGGTGCAGCAAGTGCAGTTTTGCAGGATCCAGCACTCAAAAAACCCACTGCTAGCATGGGTGGATGGTTGGGATTGTAATGTCTGTTACCCCCTTGTAGCCTAATTATCTCAATCTTTTCTTGGTTTGAGGTTTAACAGGGTGTTTGTTTTTTATGATCTGTTTCTTTCCATATTTCTGAATCAGAAATGATTTTTCTGCAATATAGAGCTTAGTGTCGACCACATGGATTTTTTTTTTGCCTTCCTCTGGATCAACATGTTAGGCTATGGGGTGAACTAGATGGATTAAGTCTTCCTTCAACCTTAAAATCTATCAAAGTATTAATTCCCAGATGATTTTCCCCAGGACGCCCCATGTCTAGGGCAGTTTGCAGGGTATATTGGTGGTCCCTACCTTCGTAAGTTAGTGCACCCTGTTGTTCTCTCGCACATTTTATACCGTATCTGGCTACATTGTAAGAAGAAAAGCGACACCGTATATAGGAAGATAAAAAAGATAGAGGGACCATTCTTCATCAATGGAAACCTCAATGCCACTGGATATTTGAAATTGCTACATGATGATGTGTTGCCCTCTTAATGCACTGAAGATGGCACGTTCCCTGAGTTTTTCCAACAAGATGGCGCACCACCACATTATGGGTGTCAGGTCCGAGCATTCCTACATGAACAGTTTCCTGGAAGGTGGATTGGTCATTGTGGGCCAGTTGAATGGCCACCAAGGTCTCCCGATCTGACCCCCATAGACTTTTATCTTTGGGGTCATCTGAAGGCAATTGTCTATGCTGTGAAGATACGAGATGTTCAGCATCTGAAACAGCAGACACTGGAAGCCTGTGCTAGCATTTATTCTGCGGTGTTGCTATCAGTGTGTCAAGAGTGGGGGAAGATGGTTGCATTGACAATCCAACACAATAGGCAGCACTTTGAACACATTTTATAAGTTGTCATAAACTTGTAAATAACTAATGAAAGAATAAAGTTATGTTAATAACAAGCACACCATTGTTTGTCTTATGAAATTCTCAATAAGTTTGATGTGTCACATGACCCTTCCCATTGAAAAACATAAAGTTGGATCCAAAATGGCCGTCTTCAAAATGGGCGCCATGGTCACCACACATCTGGAAAAGTTTTCTATATGCTAAAGTGCCACAAACAGGAAGTTGATATCATCAACCATTCCCATTTTATTTATGTGTATCCATATAAATGCCCATCTTGCATACACCTCATCCTCTAGGTGGATGTCTGGGATTTTCTCCCTCATTGCCAGTCGGGACAGCTCAAACGCAAAATCAAATGTACTGAAAAGAAGGATTCAGAGGGTAAATAAGACGTGACTGGGTTGAGGGTGAGGCAGCGATCCAGAATGGAGAGGACACGTGACAGACACCTGGCGTGTGAGACTGAGAAGACCACTGCGTCTCCTCATTCTGGCTCTGCCTCCCACCTCCCCTCAAGCTGTCTGCGCCCCCCACCTCCCCTTACACCGGCCGTGCCCCTCATCTCCCCTCACGCCGTCAGTGCCCCATGCCTCACCTCGCACCGGCTGTGCCCCCTGCCTCCCCTCACACCAGCCTTGCCCCCCGCCTCCCCTCACACTAGCCTTGCCCCCACTTCCCATCACACCGATCATGTCCCCTGCTTCCCCTCATGATGGACAGTTCCCCCTTTCCAATCACTTACTAGTTCTCGGTGGTGTGATGATGGTTTCCAGGAGGCTGAATTTGGTCAGCAGCTTCATGGTGACTTCCCCTCTGTGGCTCTTAGCAACAGATAGGCGGTGTGTTTCTGAGCATTGGCCCCCCGCCTCCCCTCACGGCGGTCGCACCTCTGCCTCCCCTTACATCGTCTGCACCCCTCACTTCCCCTCATACCGGCCATGCCCCCTTCCTCACCTCACACCAGCCGTGCCCCTGCCTCCCCTCAAACCAGCCTTGCCTCCCACCTCCCCTCACACCGGCCATGCCCCCCGCCTCCCCTCGTGATGGACAGTGCCCTCTTTCCCAATGACTTACCAGTTTCTCGGTGTGTGGTCGATTGTGGTTTCCAGGAGGCTGAATTTGGTTAACAGCTTCATGGCGACCTCCCCTCTAAGGCTCTTAGCCAAATGATAGGCGACGTGTTTCTAAGCATTGACTCCTCCGTGAGTCTTCGCCACCAGCCATAGATGAAGGGGTGTTATAATCCAGTTTTTTAAGTTGTCACGTTTGAGTCATTTGTACCGCATGCGTTAACGCATTCGTTAATGCATGGTACCTACAGGGGTTGGACAAAATAATGGAAAACACCTGGAAAAATCAACAAAAGTTAGTTTAATATGGTGTAGGTCCACCTTTTGCGGCGATTACAGTCTCAATTCCCCGAGGTATGGATTCATACAAGGTGATATTATTGGCCCGGTGAATCTCCACGAAATAGCACCCCAGATCATCACAGAAACCTCTGGCATGTTTTACGGTTTGAGAAGGCAGTCTAGATGGAATGCTTCTTTCGGCTGTCTCCAAACGTACACTCGGCTGGAGGTCGGAAAATCGGGTAAACGATGCTTCGTCTGAGAATATCACGTGTGGCCTACTGCTTGAGGGACCAATTCTGGAGGTTTCTACACCACTCTAAATGCTTGCAAACATCTGTCATTGAGAGCAGAGGTTTTCTAATTGCAACTCTTCCATGGAATGCAGATTTGTCTTGCGATCCTCTCTCACAATTCGCTTTAGAGTCCGACAGTCTCTCTCAGTCAACTTCGACTTTCGGCCGGACCTGTGCTTTGCTGCGGACGTTTTTCCCTCTCTGTCAAACACAGTCATTACTTTGGAGAAAGTACCTATATATATATATTATATATATATATAATATATATATATACATATATACATATTTATACTATGGAGTATATATAATATTTGGAGGCTGCTGCTGGGCTGACACATCCTCGAAATAATATATACAGCCCAGCACAGCCTCAAAATATATACAGCCCACAGCCTCTATATTATACATACAAAGCCCACAGCCTCTATATTATATATACAGCCTGGCAGTCTCCATACTATACATACAGTCCAGCAGTCTCCATATTATATCTATAGCCCTGCACAGCCTCTATATTGTATATACAGCCCACCCAGGAGCCTGTATATTATATATACACAGTCTTCAGTTTCTATATTGTATTCAATTGTATTCATGAATCATGGTATGTGTTAAAGGGGCCCACTGACACTGTTTCACCCGGGGCTCACAGAAACCTGGAGCTGGCCCTGTCTAGGGTGGTGAAAGATTACATCCTTCAGAGGTGGAAATAAAGAAGGGGGTCTTTCATTTAAAGACTTTTGACTGATTATTCCAAGCGGCGCGGATCGTCTATACACCTTTCCTGGATCTGGATATCCTTCAGAGCAGGCTTTTCTTGTGGTGGATCCATAACGTAGCCAAACTGCATACTGCAGACACACGTACCAAAGTAAGTGTAGCAGAATGTAGCTGTATTGCACTGCACTGCCAAGATAGCGCTGGGCTCTGCGGTGAATTTTCTTTGCTTTGCCTGGGCTCCTGCCTCTTCCAGTGCTAGGACACAAACAATTACTTATAGGATAATTAATGTTTGCACAATCTTGTTGCCTAGCTCCTCATTGACCCCTCGATGGGTGGGCTGCAGAAGGCACCTGACCTACATTACAAATCCCATGACCCATGCCACAAATAATACCTGAACTTGAAAACAAATAATTTTATTCAGTTCCCCCCAATTCATCTGGAATGCTGAATAAGGCTAGTGGGCAGCAATGCAAGGACACTTTCAATATTAATGATACATGCAACACACTTGTGCACATTCCAAAAATCTGCAATGGAATGAAATGAAATAAAATGATTTCACCTTTCCAAGAAGCAATATCCATAGTATGGTGTTTCAGGAGTGTGAACAGACCTATAAGACCATGTATGTTAAGCATATAATGGCCATATACTATTTTTAAACGAACTGCTTTCACATAAGTATAGAAGGGATGGCCTCGCACGCTGCTGATCCTCCGCAATCATAAAGGTTTGCTTAAAATAAATAAATAAAATAATAATATAAATAATAAAAAAATAATACAATAAAAAAATCCCCAACAATTTAAAAAAAAAATATTAAGCTCTCTTAAATTGATATTTTTAAGAACATTGTAAGATTCTTGGACTTCACAGCTACTGCCACATCTGGCAATGTTTCCAAAATTCACACCCTGCAGGTGTCAAAAAACCCTGCAAACTCCAGGAAAAAAACGGTAGATCTGATGACTGGGAACACGCCTAACCATAATGGTTGGGGTTGTTCCAAGCCACCGGATATTCCGGTGAGTCTTTTGGCCACAAGCAATCAAAGAAAGTTTCAGGCTCATATTAAATGTCAATTTTTTTTTCCTGAACAAAGCTGCATTCGGCAATTTTTTGGTAAGTTGCTTGGGTTTCCGATCACAAACAAAATCTGCAATGTTTATGTCAATTTTGAAATTGGTGAACATGTTCGGAGAAAGTTCACTCTTTTCTAGCCACCACTTATAGACACAGAGATGGCCGGTAATCTAGCCAACAATCAGTAAACAGTAAAATTAAACCTATAAAATATGCTCCAATTAAAGTTTTGAGAATGGAGATAATTTTTATTCAGAAGTAAATTGCAAAATTGTTTGTTTATACAAACAATTTAAATTTTTCCATTTAACAACTTGACACAATCGCTTTTGCTCAAATATTTCAAAATATCTGTTTGCAGTTATATATGAGAGCCTTTGTTCACCTCAGTAGATAAAAATTCTATTCTGGCCATGTGACACAGATACATGGCTTGTTACAGTTACAGTTGTGCGCTATGATGACAAGCACCTTTCCATCCATTACATGAATCGGAGTGATGCTCATCCCCTGGAAATAAATAATAAGACAGAGATTTTCACATATTTGAAGAATTAATGCAAAACGCGTATTGGTAAATTCTAGAACTTATCATTTTACAATGACTAAACTGCCTTTGCTGAAACCAAATACCTTTAAGATTTATGCACTTGAAATGCCCTGTCTATTAATAAACCATTGAGGGGTATTTAATTTTAATTTGCAGTGCAGATTTCTGTTAGCATTTGCTATTGGATGCTTCAATTGGGAGTACATTAGTGGCTATAGGCAGGAAACTGTTTGTGAAGAGGGTACTTCACCACATGAAGTGAAACACTATAAGAAGCTTGCAGGCTTTTTAACTCTCACTCCTTTGTGTCGAACAAGCAGCTGTTGAAGATTGAGCCATCTTCTGCTCTATTTCTGCCACTGGATGTTACAAAATAATTGACTAAAAGGGTAATCAGGATTATGTTTTAAATAGGAGTCACGTCTTCAAACCGAAATAATGTCCTTTTGTAAAGACAGTTTCTCCAGTCCCTGTTCACATGGCTCCTCTTAAAGCCGTAATTGGGTGGGTCTGGAATAAGGAGTAATGTTTCTGTGTTGTAAATAGTTGTACAAATACAATAAAGAGAAAATAACTTTTGATCTCAGAACCATATTTTCTATGTGAGTCTTTTGAGGAAACTAAAGACATGATTTCTTGGCCGCCCACCCTGCCCTCAACATCTTAGCCCTCCAAATGATTATTTATCTTATGATGACATTGCTATTCACTAAGAGAGAAAATCCGTTCTGGATAGTGATTTTCCATTGTAGAATGCAATCAATAGAGAAAATAAAGTGGCATTGGTAAGAGCGTGTGTTGCAAAATACTGTTACGCTAAAATAAGACTTTCTTTTCAAGGACAATTCTATTGTACATCCCGAAAGTTGCATATGGAGTAATATGCAATAGGTTACCATACCATAATATAAAGTACATAGAAATACTATAAATTAAACAATAATCTTACATTGGTATAGTAATGTTTTTCCAAATTACTTACCGTATTGTTAAAAATCATTTGCCTTTAAAAATGGTCTTTTACTTTTTTGCATAGACCAGTTATTTTAGGAGTGTTTATATATACAGTATTTTAATGTATTTGATAGTTATGTTTCTTCCCTAAAGGGAACCTGTCACATTTTACATATAATCCGATTGTTGTCAGCATTGAATATAGGAGAACCTGAAAAGAAGGATATATAGGTTTGTTAGCAACGTTTCAGTATGTCTTGTATTTTATTCATTAAAATTCCTGGTCTTTGGAGAAATGGACAATGTCTTCACTGGAAAATGCCCTGTGTTTTCCAGTAATTTATTTAGACTTAGGCTGCTTTCACATTACGATTTTTGTGCCTGTCAGTGGGATCCAACTTTGAAGGAGGATCCCACGGTCAGGCACGGATCCACACAGATTCCTGCAATCGGATGGCAAATAGCCATCTGGTCCTATTCTATGCAGGATCCATGTGGATCCTGCGGTCCCCTGTCTTTCCCTGCTGCTGCCTCCTACATCTTGTTCCCTCTGCTATTCTATTCTGTCCCCCTGCTATTCTATTCTGTCCCCCCGCTATTCTATTCTGCACCCCCGCTCCTCTATCCTCATCTAATCCCTATCCTATCCCCCACGTGTCTCCCATGTGTGTAAAAAAAAAAAAAAAAACCTCCTCCCCGGAGTATACATCACCTGTCACTGGTTCCCATGATGCAACACCTTCAGGAATGAAGAGCATGTGATGATGTCAGACAGCCGGTCAGCTGACGGGTCATGTGACATCATCACAGGCTCTTCAGCCCTGATGGTGTTGCGTCGTGGGAGCCGGTGATAGGTGATGTATACTCTGGGAGGAGATTTGGTTTTTTTTTTACACACATGGGAGACACGAGGGGACAGGATAGGGATTAGATGAGGATAGAGGAGCAGGGGCGCAGAATAGAATAGTGGGGGGACAGAATAGAATAGCGGGGAGACAGCATAGAATAGCAGAGGGAAGAAGGTGGAGGAGGCAGCAGCAGGGAGAGGCAGGGAATACGGAGCCAACATCGGATCCAAGGTGGACTTGGATCCGATGTCCATAGGTTCCCATGTTGTGGGCACTCGGATCAGCATTGATCTGATGCTGTCCGATTTGAGTCAGGGACACAAAATCGTAGCAGGCTGCGATTTTATGCATGTAATTAAATCGGATCGGATGGTGCCAAAATCAGATGCCAATAGTGGCACATCTGATCTGATCCGATTCCCATAGGGGAACATGGGATCCGATTTCGGATCCGATTGTATCCGTTTTGAAACGGATACATTAGGATGACCGAAAATCGTAATGTGAAAGCAGCCTAACAGGTGTTGGCAATAACTAAATCACACTTGCAGCCAGTTGACATGGATTAAAGTTGACTCACCTCTGTCCTGTGTCCTTGTGTGTACCACATTGCTAAAACTTACCTGAGAAAGCCTACAACGTTTTGGAGGAATGTTCTCTGGTCAGATGAGACAAAAGTTGAGCTTTTTGGGCAAAGGCATCAACATAGAGTTTACAGGAGAGAAAAAAGAGGCATCCAAAGAAAAGAACACGGTCCCTACAGTCAAACATGGCGGAGGTTCCTGATGTTTTGGGGTTGCTTTGCTGCCTCTGGCACTGGACTGCTTGACCGTGTACATGGCATTATGAAGTCTAAAGACTACCAACACATTGTGCAGCATAATGTAGGGCCCAGTGTGAGAAAGCTGGGGGTAGATCACATATCTGATTTTTTTCAATGGACAGAGTTGTCCACAAAAAAATACAAAGACTTGTCTGATATTGATCCACTTCTCGGATCAATCTTGATCAAAAGTCTACAGATTCATAAAAAATTATAGACAGCACTTGGCTGCCTTCCATTTGCTGACTGGGTTTTATGGGCATTTTAATGTAAGGCGTTTAAGAAACCCCCACCAGATTTTCCGTCATCCGAGAAAAACTGATGAAACAGTGATGGTAAAAAACTGTGATGACAATCTGATCAAAAGCACTAATGAAACTGTGATGACCATTTTTTGTGTACGAGCAAAATCATTGACATCCACTAAATGAAAAATCAGACAAATCCTAACCTGGAACAAAGGCACTTAAAGGAAATATGTAATCAGAAAATGACATGTTGCTAAAGAGTTTTTTTTCCTATTGGGAAACAAACTTACGTTCAGAAAATAGCTAACTGCCTACCTTTTCTGCCTGTGAAGATCTGTTATAGTTCTCTTCTGATCTGCTCGGTCGACAGGGTGTCTCTGTCGGTGTCAGACCAACTGTAAGCTGGCTCCCCGCTGTCTAGCTGTGGGGAGCTGGCTTTCAGTCAGCATGACATGGCAGTGAGGCCCTGTAGACACAGCAGAAGAGGAAGAGCTGCTCTTGATGTTGATGTTGATGTCAAGACAAAAGAAGCAGGAGAGTCAAAGCTTGAGCCAGGAGAAGAACATAGCTTAACAGAACAGACATGTAGTCAGCAACTAAACGCCTATAAATTCTTAGACCAATAAAAAAAAAGAACCCTAAGATCCCAGATAACCCGTTTAAATCAAGTTTTTTTAGATTAATCATATTATTGTTATGAATTTGGTGACTTCTTTTTCCATAATTTTTCATGTCACATTATTTAAAGAAAAACCTGACATCTTTCAGCTTTCACTCCGAGCACTAATCCTTGCTTCACGCTGCCTGTTTTGTAGTTATTAGATCTCAGTAATTATTTCATTCCAGGCAAAATTATAATGAAAGGTATCACATTTTACAGATAAAACAATATCACACCATTTGTTTGGTGGCATTTCCTGAAGAAGAAATGAGGTTTGCTCCGAAATGCATTGAATAAACCACTATTTATGTATTTCTTACACATGTATTACAATTGTTTCTAGACCTCTTCAATCAACAGCAGTGAAGTGCGGACTTTATCCTCTATCCAACCTGGTTCCTATGTTCTTGGCTTGTGCATCTGAATCCTGTAGGAGCTGTCATATGCTTTCATATTGGTTTGTGTGTCACAAACACATAGTTTGAGAGGCTAGCTCTGTGTTTTAACTTCATCTAGGTCGGGTAAGACTCTAATGTGCTTTATTTGCAGTCTTCTAAGATCACACCATTCACAGCTCATTTTCTGCACAGCTACAATTGAAACCAGAAGTTTACATACACTATATAAAAAGACACATATGCATGTTTTTCTCACTATCTGACATGATATCAGTTTAAAACCTTTCCCATTTTAGGTCTATTAGGATTACTACAATTATTTATATTTGCCAAAGGCCAAAATAATGAGTGAGAGAGAATGGATTAAGGCATTTTATTATTTTCCGCAAAGTCAAAAGTTTAACATACACTAAGATTATTATACCTGTAACAATTTGGGAAAACCCATATGATGATATCATGTGTTTTGAAAGCTTCTGATAGGTTTATTGGCAAAAACTGAGTTAGGGCCCTTTCACAGCCGCGGCGGCCAATGAGCGCTGCGTATGCAAAAGAGCCACGCCGCACTCGAATTCAAAATTTGCGCGCCGCGGCTCTCCTCTAAGTTCCCCCCGCTCCTCCTGCCCTGCCCACGCTCTCCCCCCCACTCCTCCTGCCATGCCTGTGCTCTCTGCAGCCCCCCGCACCCTGTGTCCCCCCCGCTCCTTAGGGCTACTTCTTTAATGATGTCACAGAGGGGAGGAAGAATCCTGTTCCTCCTCCCCTGTGTGACATCTGTCACAGCCACATTTGATTTCGAAGTGCATTATACACTACGGAATCAAATGTAAAATAATGCCAAATGTATTAAAAGTAATAAAGTTTGTTATACTTACCCTCCGCCGAGTGATCGGTAACCGGGAGCAGGAGCAGGCAGTGTCCTGCTAGTACCTTGAATGTTGTCAGAATGATATCGGCGTTCGGCGCTGTGATTGGCCTGGTCGCGGTCATGTGATATTGTGCGTTACATATCACATGACCGTGACCAGGCCAATCACAGCGCCGAACGCCGATGTCATTCTGACATCATGCAAGGTCCTAGCAGGACACTGCCTGCTACTGCTCCCGGCTCCCCGGTTACCGAGCACTCGGCCGAGGGTAAGTATAACAATCTTTAGTATTTTTAATACATTTGGCATTATTTTACATTTGATTTTGCAGTGTAATAATGGGGCTGAGACAGCTCACACAAGGGATCACAATAGAACAGCTCACTCAAGGCATCACAAAAGAGACAGCTCAAACAAGGGATCACAAAAGAGACAGCACACACAAAGAATCACAAAAGAGACAGCACACACAAGGAATCACAAAAGAGACAGCACACACAAAGAATCCCAAAAAAGACATCACACACAAAGAATCACAAAAGAGACAGCACACACAAGAATCACAAAAGAGACAGCAGACACAAGGAATCACAAAAGAGACAGCTCACACAAGGGGTCAGAAAAGAGACAGCTCACACAAGGATCACAAAAGAGACAGCTCACACAAGGGTTCACAAAAGAGAGAGCACACACAAAGAATCACAAAAGAGACAGCACATATAAGGAATCACAAAAGAGACAGCACACACGGGATCACAAAAGAGACTGGACCTTCGGGGCAGCAATTCTGTAAAAGGAAGGAAAGAAGATGCAGCAGAGTCGAATCACTTCACTCCAGGTACTTTACTGAAAAACTTCAACAGCATTCGTTACAGTTCTCAGTTCAGTAAGATGTTTCAATGACAAGTAGCTAACGGGTGCTGCAAGCGAATCCTAGGTGGTAGGATAGAACCCTCAGAGTGTGCCTTTTCCTCCGTCTTTCTTGCTTCCCAGTAATTGGTGTGAAGCCTGATTCCATACAGCGAATCTGACCTCCTGATGTCTCTCACTCTCCTCCCTCCCGTCGGGTTACCTTCTGCTGGCCACCGAACCTCAAGCGGTGCCTGGTACCCTCTTTTGGTTGCTTAAGAGCCTGGGCAGTATATAGATATACCCCTCAGATCGTCAGATTTTCTGTGTTCCTTGGAGGATCCCACAGGTGCGGGCTCCGTGCCCGGTAAAGCCGTTGCGGTTTGACCTTCTCTAGTCCTTTTTTTACCCCCCAAACCCACTGTCTGCACCTGGGATCTTTCCTTCTCCTGGTCTCTAAGCCGAGAAACCCTCTGCTCCTACATTCTCTACTCACTTGGAGACAAAACAAAAGACCTCCTTTCTCCCCCTGGAAGTCATTTTATTCCCTCCCTGGTACCTCCCCACTGTGTGATCTAGTGTGAGATGCTTGTGTATGGGTTCCACCCACCATCCTAAAATCTGCTTGCAGCTGGAGTATCTGCACCGCTTTTATGGGTGCAGTACCCCTCTGTGACGCCTGCTTTGCGGGACCCACAGAAACAGACAGCACAAACAAGAGGGGAAAGACACAGCGCACACAAGGGGGAAAGAGACAGCACACACAAGGGAGGAAAGACACAGCACGCACAAGTGAGGAAAGACACAGCACGTACAATAGGCAAAAGAGACAGCGCACGCAAGGAAGGAAAGAGACAGTGTACACAAGGGCAAAAGAGACAGCGCACACAAGGGAGGAAAGAGATAGTTCAAACAAGTGGTGAAAGACAGAGCATCCAAGGGGAAAAGAGACAGCACACAAGGGGGAAAAGAGACAGGGCACAAGGTGGAAAACAGACAAGGTGAAAGGGGGAAAAGAGAAAACGCATACAGGGGAGAGCGCACAGAGGAAAGACAGCTCAAAGAAGAGAGCACATGAAGGAAGAAGACAGCATAGTGGGAAGACAGGTCAAAGGAGAGAGTACAGAGGGAAGAAGACAGTGCAGGGGACAAAGACAACGCACACGGGGAGATGGCTACCGCCCCCAGCACCACAGAGCCCACCCCCATCATGATACTACCGTCCTCCCAATGCGATAGCATCGGACCCACATCTATCTACTATGTAATTGCCCTATCGTGTGTGTCTGTCACCGAAATCCCACGTCACTGATTGTTCGCCGAGCGGCCATGCCCCCCAGCCAGGGCCCCCACCTGATTGGCTGTCTCCACTGTCACTCACTACAACCAGCCCTGATTGGTCGCTGAGCGACCACACCCCCCAACCAGGGCCCACACCCGATTGGCTGTCCCCGCTGTCGCTCACTACACCCAGCCCTCTATTCTTTTTACTATCAAATGGGAAGAGTTGTATGCTTGGAGAAGGAGATGAGGAGCAGAGCGGAGGACGAGGCACCTGCCTGCTCCACTGCCGGGGTCATAGCACTGGGATGGAGAGCACACAAACTGCTGAGGATCTGGATCACCTGGAACAAGCTCCAAGTACTGACAGATCCTGGGATCTCCCTCCAGGGCAAGTGGGTGTAAGGTGCTGCATTTCCGGAGGAGCATGATTGGGCACATCGCTCCCAGGACCCCACACCCCTGCTGTGATCTCTGCTCCAAGGACCCCTGCTGTGTCCCCTGCTGTGATCTCTCTCCTGGCTCTCCTCCTATCTTTCTGACTGCTCTTTCAGTGTATCATTTGCTGGCTCCACCTTCTCCCCTCTTCCTCTGACTATTGGGGTCCCTCAGGGCTCAGTCCTCGGTCCTCTTCTCTTCTCTCTCTATACAGCCCCGATTGGACAACACCATCAGCAGATTTGGCTTCCAGTACCATCTTTATGCTGATGACATACACTTCAGTCCCTGACCTTACCCCTGCGGTATTAAAGAACACCAATGACTGCCTAGCTGCAGTTTTCCAATATCATGTCCGCTCTCTATTTGAAACTAAACCTTTCCAAAACTGAACCCTTCTGCTCCCACCCTCCACTAACCTTCCTAAATCTGACACCTCTCTCTCAGTTTGCGGCACCATAATAACGCCTAGGCAGCAGGCTCGTTGTCTGGGTGTTATGTTTGACACCGATCTCTCCTTCTCCTCCCACACACAATCTCTCGTCCGCTCCTGTCCGCTTACACCTGAAGAATATCTCTAAGGTCCGCCCCTTTTCTCACCATGGAAACAACAAAAACCCTCACTGTGGCCCTAATCCATTCCCGCCTTTACTACTGCAATTCTCTATTAAGTGGACTCCCCCTCACTAGACTTTCTCCTCTCCTGTCCATCCTTAATGCAGCAGCCAGGATCACCCATCTGGCCAATCGTTACTCAGATGCCTCTGCTCTGTGCCAGTCATTGCAATGGCTACCCGTACACTACAGGATCAATTTCAAATTGCTTGTTCTCACCCACAAAGCTCTTCACAGTACAGCACCCCCCTACATCTCCTCCCTCATCTCTGTCTATCACCCCACCCGTTCTCTACATTCATCAAATGACCTTCGACTAACATCTGCACTAATTTGATCCTCCCACTCCCGGCTCCAAGGCTTCACATGAGCTGCACCAATCCTCTGGAATGCTCTACCCCAAGAAATCAGGACTATCCACAACTTGCATGGCTTCAGACGATCCCTAAAAATACATCTTTTTAAGGCGGCCTATCATACTCCCTTATAGAAGTCCTTTGCACTGTAGATAGTGAATGGGCTATCTCTCTTGATATTACTCTTCTAAAAAATTCCACCAAACCAAAAAGGTCTACACAGATTGTCTGATGACCATTCATGTTAACTTTCTCTATCCCCCATTTCCCCAAGATGCCTGGACCATTAGTGTAATAAGCCCTTGCACCTTGTGCAACCCCTATCCCGTTGTAGATTGTAAGCTCTTTTGAGCAGGGTCACCTTCATTTCTTGGTTTATTTATTGTATTTTCTTTTTTACATTGATTCTATGCCTATTGTTTTGTATCCAATTATTGTACAGTATTTGTTCTCTACGGTAATTACTTACGGTATTATATTTTCTGTATTCTAACTCCTACATTGTAAAGCGCTGCGGAATATGTTGGCGCTACATAAATAAAGCTTTATTATTATTATTATCTATGTGATCTCTGCTCACCGGATCCCTGTGATCTCTGCCTCTCCAGCACATACCTGTGAACCACACTGACACCGCCGCACACAGACACCGCCGCACACAGGCACCGCTGCACACAGGCACCGCCGCACACAGGCACCGCCGCACACAGACACCGCTGCACACTGACACCACTGCACATGGACACCGCCGCACACTTACACCGCTGAACACCGACACTGCTGCACACTAACAACTCTGAACACAGACACCACTGCACACAGGCACTGCCGCACACAGACACCGCCACACACAGACACCACCGCACACAGACACCCGCCGCATTTATACACCGCCGCACACAGACATCACTGAACACCAACATCGCCTCATACAGACACCACTGAACACCGTCACCACCGCACACCGCCACCGCGCGCACACTGACACCCGCCGCACACTGACACCGCTGCACACTGACACTGCTGCAGACCGACACTGCTGCACACCGACACCGCTGCACACTTACACCACTGAACAACAACACTGCTGCACACCGAAACTGCCGCACCGACACTACTGAACACTGCTGTAGGTATCTACTATATAATCATCTAATTCTGTCTGTTTGTCTGTAATGGAAATCCCACATTGCTAATTGGTCGCGCCAGCCGCCCGTGACCAATAAGCGACAGGCGCAGTCCAGCTGGCACGGGATTTAAACCCAGCTTCGTATTGCATTATTCTTAACTCTTCATAAATATACTACATACATATTCCAGAATACCCGATGCGTTAGAATCGGGCCACCATCTAGTGTTATATACACATGGTTTACTTTATGAATACACTATATATACATGTATCTCTCAATGTCTCAGCAACTCAGGGCTTTGTCCTGACTTCCACACACTCTCCATACAATGTTTCCTCTTTATGGCATCTTCATTGTTTGTGGATTTCCAGTCCAGTTATGATTAATTCAGGAGCAGGGGGTAATTTTATGGATATCTCATTAGCTAAGGAACATGGTATTTGTTGCATAGCTTCTGGATACCCACATTTGCAGTAAAAACTTCACAGAGCAGATTATATGGGATAATAAGCTTTTACTTCTCAGAAGATTAAGTAAAGGAAAAATGCACAGTTACTCAGTACTGCACCAGGAAGAAGAAACAAAACTGAATGTACAAGAGAGACTTTTTCTTTTACAATACAGTAAGCAAGGAAAACTTTACATAACATCGCCATCTATTGTCAGATGAGAATAAAGTCCTCCTTCAGACAAATGAAGTCCACAACTGTTGCATATACCAGCACCCTTTCTCAACAGTAAGGACTTATTCAGTGAAACCCAATTTCTTCATTAGTCTCTGTTGTTTTTCAGCATTCAATGCCTTTGTGAAAATATCTGCTGTCATATCTTCAGTTGGACAATATTCTAATTTCAGGATTCCTTGTTCCTGATGATCTCTCAAGAAATGATACTTCACATCAATGTGTTTAGTTCTTGGGTAAACTCTTTCGATCTGAGCAAGAACAAGGCATCCTTGATTGTCCTCATTTAATTTTGTTGGTTCCAACTGTGGTTGTCCTAGGTCTGTTAGCAATTGTCTTAACCATGGAACTTCTTGACTTGCATGTGCTGCTGTAACATATTCTGCTTCTGTTGATGACAGCGTTACTATTGATTGTTTTCTACAAGTCCAACTAATTGGTCCGCCTGAGAGAAAGAAAAGATAGCCACTGGTAGATTTTCTGTCAGTTGGATCTCCAGCCCAATCTACATCAACGCATCCAGTTAAAATGCATTTATCACTTGTAAGCAGTTTCAGTTTAACATTGCTAGTTCCTTTCAAATAATGTATTACTCTCTTCACGGCATTCCAATCCGCTTTATTTGGCTTGGACACTTTTCTACTCAGAATTCCTACTGCTACTGCGATGTCTGGCCTTGTAACAGTCCCTAGATGCAGTCATTTTCCTATTGCCATTCTGTACTCTTCATTATTTGGTAACACATTTTTCTCACTATTCATCTCTTTAACATAATTAGTTTCCATTGGAGATTTTGCATCCTTCAATCCAAATGTTTCAGTTATGTCTTGAATCATGTGATTTTGATTAAGTAGGAAACTTCCATCTTCTCCTCTTTCTATCTGTATTCCTAGGTACTGTTTCACATTTCCCAAGTCTTTGATCTCAAAATGTTTATTCAGGATTTTAGTATGTTCTCTTTATCCCTTTCTTTTTCAAAACAAACTAAAATATACATAGATCTATCTGTCCATTAGTCTTTTTGTGTTCAGGCAAGGATTAGCTTTGCTTCTTTGAAATATTTCATTTGTGAGCACTCTCGTGATTTTATCATTGCACACTTTAGCAGCTTGTAATAAACCGTATATACTTTTCTGTAATTTACAAACCATGTTTGGGTTACTTTCATCTTTGAATCCTGGAGATTGTTCCATGTAAATATCTTCTGTTAAACTACCATTCAAAAAATGCTGTCTTTATATCCAGATGTTTCAATTCCATTGGTTTCTTTGCTGCAACTGCAAACAAAGTTCTTAATGTAATATGTTTGACAATTGGTGCAAATGTTTCATCATAGTCTTCTCCATATTTTTGAGAATGACCTTTAGCTACGAGTCTTGCTCGATATTGTTCGGCTGTGCCATCTGTTTGATACTTTACTTTAAAGACCCATTTACATCCTATAGCTTTTCTTCCTTATAGTAATTCTGTTAGTGTCCATGTCTTTGAGTCATGCATGGATTATATTGCTATTTCTGTTGCCTCTATCCATTTATTAACTTCTTCTTCAGGATGTCGAGATATTTCTTCCAAAGAGGTAGGCTGATAAATTTTACTTGTACTTGCCTTGTATGAGAGGCGTATTGGCGGTTTTCCTTTGTTTTCTCTTATTGAACGTCTTGGTTCTGTGTCCGTTTGTAGTTGTGCTTCTTCACTTTCACTATTCTGTTCTTTATCAATTTTAACTTCTTTTTCATCAGATATTCCTTCAGCTATATCACTGCTGTTTTTCTCATTTTTTGTTTCCTGTGAAATCATAGTGTCTTCATTTAGATCCTCAATGAATGTCACACTGTTACTCACCGTGACTCTGTTTGTTTTGGGACCTAGGATTCTATATCCTCTGCAATTTTCACTATATCCAACAAATATTCCTTCTATGGACCTATTTTGAAGTTTGTAATGTTTTTTGTTGGAATGAATACAAAAACTTTACAACAAAAAATTCTTCAATGATTCACACTTGGCTTCATACCTTGCCACAGATCCTATGGGTTTTTTTCAGTTTTCTAGAAAAAAGTCGGTTTTGTAGACATGTAGCTGTCATTGCTGCTTCACCCCCATAGTTCTCTGGTAGTTTGGAATCTGTCAGCATTCACCTTATCATTTCAGTCAGAGTTCTATTTTTCCTTTCTGCTACTCCATTTTGTTCAGGTGGGCATGGAACAGTCTTTTGATGCTCTATACCAGTGATGGCAAACCTATGGCACGCGTGCCAGAGAAGGCACGCAGATCCATCTCCGCTGGCACACGGCCTCGCCTCTGCACTGCTGCTTTGAGCTGCCGGCACTACGGCATCGGCACTTCAAAGCTGCCGTGTCTAATTGGAGGAGACATTTCTCCTCCCTCTGACACTCTTTTCTAGCCCCGCCCACCCAGCGTCATGTGACCGTGGTGACCCAATCGCGGTCATGTGACCTGATCACGCAATAGCGGTCATGTGACGCGATCACGCAATCGCGGTCATGTGACGCGAAAGACGTCATGTAACCGCGGGAGATGACAAGATGTGAGGAGAAAAGAGAGTAGCGGTGGAAGCAGGAGTTCTACAGTAGGTGAGTATGATTTTTTTTTAAGCTATAAATCAAAACCAATATGGGGCATGATGGGGCAATACTACAGGAGGGGGCAATACTACAGGAGGGGGCATGATGGGGCAATACTACAGGAGGGGACAATACTACAGGACGGAACATGATGGGGGCAATACTACAGGAGGGGGCATGATGGGGGCAATACTACAGGAGGGGGCAATACTACAGGAAGTGACATGATGGGGGCAATACTACAGGAGGGGGCATGATGGGGGCAATACTACAGGATGGGGCATGATGGGGCAATACTACAGAAGGGGGCAATACTACATAAGGGGGCATGATGGGGGCAATACTATAGGATGGGGCATGATGTGGGCAGTACTACAGGAGGGGGCAATACTACAAGAGGGGGCATGATGGGGCAATACTACAGAAGGGGGCAATACTACAGGAGGGGGCATGATGGGGGCAATACTACAGGAGGGGGCATCATGGGGCAATACTACAGGAGGGGGCAATACTACAGGAGGGGGCAGTACTACAGGAGGGGGCAATACTACAGGATGGGTCATGATGTGGGCAATACTACCTGGAGGGGGCATAATGCAGGCAATACTGCCTGGAGGGGGTATGATGGGGCAATAATTCTAGGAGGGGGCATGAAGGGGCAATAGTACCAGGAGGGGGCATGATGGAACAATACTAGCAGGAGGGGGCATGATGCATCAGTACTATCAGGATGGGACATTACTACATGAATAGGGCATGATGGGGCATTACTACAGGAGGGGGCATGATGGGGTCAGTACTACAGAAGGTGGCATGATGGGGGCAATACTACAGAATGGGGCATGATAGGTGCAGTACTACAGAAGGGGGCATCATGGGGGTAGTACTACAGGAGGGGGCATGACAGGGGCAATACTATAGGAGACATACATCCACTTCTGTAATTTAGGTTAAAATGTCCTACTGGCACTTCGCAATAAATAATTAGGTTTTTGGTTGCAGTTTGGGCACTCGGCCCTTGAAAGGTTCGCCATCACTGCTCTATACAATTTTGTCTTAAATAGTTTTTCTATTTTGTTTCCTGTAAATTCACCTCCATTTTCACGTCTAATGACAATTGGCTTCCTCTGAAACTTGCTATTCGAACTTGTCACGTAGTCTACTAGTTTATTCAAAACTTTACTTTTGTTCTTGATCAAGTATTTGACTGTGTATTCTGAGTAGTCATCTATAAAAGTCACCATACATCTATTGCCTCTTGATGTAGTCACTTTCATGGGTCCACATACATCAGTATACACCAAATCAAGTGGTCTTGTGCTTTTCGTTTCACTTTCTTTAGGAATAGATATCCTTGTGGCTTTAGATTTTATACAACATTCACATCCTACAGTAATTGTGCAATCAGATATCAATAGATCCTTTGTCAATTCTTTCCTTTGTAGCTCCATTATACTTTCAGGATGTCTGTGTCCTAGATGTCTATGACACATGTGTAATGAGGTGAACAATTCAGACTGCCGCATTGAAATGGATATGGAATTGGACTTTGTACAGTCCACTAATGCCCCCTGGTGGACAAGTGCGGAAACAATCTCAGAGGGTGGAAATCCCCCACCATCTCTTTTGTTTACCCAGGAAGAGAAAGGGCGGGAGATTATTACAGACCCACAGCTTAGCCAGGACAGACCTGCGTGTGGTGTCTCCCGACATAGGGCTCTTTTGCAGCCGGATTCTTGGGAAGAAATACCCAGTGAGGATCGCTGTTGCAACCCTCGGTCTGCAGGACCTTGTCTTACCGAGGGTCCAACTCAAATTCAGGACATTGCCTCCGGAATTCAGGACATTGCCACCGGATTACATGTGTAGGGGCTGTGACCGACATAAGGGAGCCATCTGTGCTACTGTGATCTCCCTTCTGCTGATCGGTGTGCCCCGGGACAGAGAGAGAGACTAACAAAAATCTGTTACCTGGGGAAGAAGACAAAAGAAGAGGACTGAGGAGTTTCCCCCTTCAGCGCTGCACCGGGACCCGTCATCGTGAGACCCCAGGCCTGCCACGTGGGAGCGACATCTTCTTCTGGGATAGACTGGTACGTGATTTGAGGGAAAGTTAGGGAAAGATATCTCCATTTTGTTTGTTTTCTTTTTCTTCTTCTTGCTGCGCACCCGGATGAAGTGAAGATCCGGGTACTCCACCATATACATGTGTACAGCTAGATCAGTTGACTGTGTTATAGATATGTTTTACAGTAAAGAGATGTTACTACCGGTTAAATCTGAATATGGAGATTCTGTTGAAGCCAGACATACACACACACCCGCGGCCTTACCACCGGTCGCTACACATGTGAATACAATTCCTGTGATCATGTGTACACAACTTCATCTGTTCCTTTAATGTGTCTAGATGATATTATTGTTCATCTGCCTTGACATTGATTACTACCTTATTTCCTGCTAGGATTGTACATTCATCATCTTTGAATTTTACAGTAAGTCCTTTAGCTGTTAGACATTTTGCAGATAACAATCCGCCTTCTAATCCTGGAACATATAACACATCCTGTACAAGTATTTTTGAATTATGCCCAAACTTGTCAGAACAGTTTAGCATTCCTTCTTCTGAAGTTATTTTGCTTCCATCTGCAAGATAAATGGCTTTCTTCTTATTTAAATCAAGTTCAGTAAAGACATTTTTATTACTTGTCATGTGACTTGTTGCTCCTGAGTGAATAAACCAACCCAATGATGATTTCTTATCAGTTATTTTACATCTGCCATTCCAATTATTTGCACATGAATCAAAAAATGTGTTTTTTCACCTTCTGTGTATTCTCTTTATGTTGTAATTTCTGTTGTTCTGCTTTCCATATAGTATAGTCTTTCTTTAAATGTCATTTTTTCTTACATCTGAAACATTCTCTTGTCTCTTTATTACAGGGTCCTTTTGATTATGTAGTTTTAAGAGCATTTCCATTATCTTTTTCAGTAGAAGAATCATTTGTTTGTTCTTTCATTCTTTGAAATTCATCTATGAGTCTCGTCTTCACAAACTCTAATGTAATGTTTGTTTCAGGTCTTGTCTATCAAAGCAGTATATGAATCCGGTAAACTGCACAATAATATTGCTGCTACATGGCTTTCCTTAATATCTTCACCTATTGATCTCAGCTATGATATCACTTCCATCATAGAGAATATATGCTCTTGCATGTCATTGTCTACACTTAGTCTCATACTGTAAAGCTTTCTTAGTAGAAATAACTTGTGATTTAAGCTGGGTCTTTCATGTAACTTTCTTAGTGCTTCACACATTCCCTTTTCTGTATCCTCATTCCTTATGTGGATTAATTGAGCATCTTGCACTAATAAGGTAATGGTAGCTCTTGCTTGTCTATTTTTCTTATCCCATGTCTGATTATCTTCATCAGGTCTATCTGTAGTGATTACATCCCATAAATCATCTTTAGACAATAACAGCTCTACTTTGAACTTCCATAACTGATAGTTCTCATTATTCAGCTTAGCTACTCTAAGTGTTAGCTCTGTGCTACTCGTCATCTTTAACTTTTCTTACTTGTTTGTATAGAATTGTACTGAAGAATTCTTGTGCATTTGTCAGGGTCTTGCAGAGAGTTCCAGTGTCCTGGGTGTCTGGGGTCCTCGGTGCTTAAGATCCTCGGTGCCTGGGATCTTCAGTGCCTGGGCTCTTTGATGCAGAGTGCCTGGGTCCATAACCTGTTGCACAGCTTCTGGCTATACACTGTTGCAGTAGAAACTTCACAGAGCAGATTATATGGGATAACAAGCTTTTACTTCTCAGTACATGAGGTAAAGGAAAAATGCACAGTCACTCAGTACTGCACCAGGAAGAAGTAACAGAACTGAAAGTACAAGAGAGACTTTTTCTTTTACAATACAGTAAGCAAGGAAAACTTAACATAACATCGCCATCTATTGTCAGATCAGCATGAAGTCCTCCTTCACACAAACAAAATCCACAACTGTTGCATATACCAACACTTTTATCACTGAAGGAGATCTTCACTTCAGACCTCACTCCTTCAGTGGCTTCTTCCAGATCTGCATTTTTCATTCTTTCTTTATGGTCCAGTCATAACACCATGAACCGTCTCTTGGAGCCCTGCAGCACCCCTGGTAGCTTCTACAGCATCACATTCTACCTTTTCCAGGGTCTCAGCT
Source organism: Allobates femoralis (assembly GCA_033576535.1). Lineage (NCBI taxonomy): Eukaryota > Metazoa > Chordata > Amphibia > Anura > Aromobatidae > Allobates > Allobates femoralis. The sequence continues at coordinate 308,029,225 of JARQOC010000001.1, read as the reverse complement.
GCTTCATCCTCAACCTCTGCCACTTCACCTTTCTCTTGGGCACCGGCAGTATCACCTTCAACCCTCTCTTGGATTTCAGCAGTGTCACTTTCAGCCTCTCTTGGGTCTCAGCAGTGTCAACTTCAGAGGTTTTCTCAAACTTCATCTTTTCAACCTCAGAGTCTTTGGAGGCTTCCACCTTCACTACTTCACACATTTCTGCCATGGTGCCACACACCTTCATTAGGTTCTCTTTCCCTTTAAGAATTGTGGTGCTGTTTCTACATCGAACCACCCCAGAGGTGGATCTATGTTCGATTTGCTCTCCATGACCATTGTGAACCCTTGCTCCACTAATGCTTCCCAGAATTTTTTCTCTTATAGTGCACTCTAGGATATGTTTTTTGTACCACCAACTGACCAACCATCAGCTGCTTGTTCAGATACTGGAGAGGACACCCACATCACCTTCTTGGATGACACCTTCTCCCTGACTTCATCTCATGGACCACTGTCATCACAATGTGTCAGTTTCTCAGGCAGAATAATGTTGTTTACCAGTACACAAGCGTTTGCTACTGGAAACATCAGAGAAGACAATAAAACAGTTTCTTCTTCAATCACATTGTCAAGGGGGTGCAAATGGTTCAGCCTCTTTGCACCCTTTAGGTTTCTGGCGATGGGAGGATTTGCCACCCTTATTTGGCCCTTCCTTACTGTACTCACTGTCTATCATGTTAGAGTTATAGGTACCGTTGAAGTCTGGGTTACTTTCCTTGGTATTGTGGACCAACACGTCACCTCCTAACTTAGTGTTGACCCCTTATTCTGAAAGTACCATGTTGCTACCAGTCACAACGTGTTTTCTCTCTTTACCCCTCATGTTGCGAAGTTGGGGAGATCCACCATTTTCTTTGGTCACCCCTAACTCTTGACTGTCAATCTTAGAGGTGTTATGTAGTGATGAGCGAGTGTAATTGCTACTATTCATTACTCGTACAAATAGTGCAGTATTTGGGTTACTCATGACATTGCGAGTATTTGTGTACTCGCCTCGGGATATTCTCCCACCCAGCATGTTTGGTGCCTGATTTGCAGCCACTAAATATGCTGGGCTTCTTAACCAATCACAGTAATTCCGCAGCCATCTTGGATATAGGGTCTATTAAAACCCTGCTGCTGCCATTTTGCGTACATTGTATCCAGAAACAGCATTGTAGTAGTGCAGGGAGAAAGCAGCGTGTAGGGAGAGTGTTTCAGGCATCTATAACACAAAAGCCCTTTTTAGGGCTTCCTGCAGTGTATACTAGGTCAGTGTAGTGTAAGGAGGGAGAGATTTTTGAGCAGGGAGAGAGTTTAAAGGAGCTTTTCACTCCTTCCATAGTACCAGAATACCACAGCTCTTTTCAGAGCTCAAACCACAGAACAAGGTCGCAGTAAAGGGAGGGACAGTTTGTGGTTTAGGGAGGGACAGATTAAACTGTTGTTCCAATATTCATATTACAACAGTTTTTGCTAGACCTCTTTTTTCCAGCACACAGTAGTTGCATTTTGTGTTGCCTCTTGTTAAAAAGCACTGGTCCTTTTGGGGTCACAGCTTCGCTTGCGCCGTCAACATCAGCCAAATTTATATGGTTCTAGTGCGCTTGCCAAATCCAAAGCAGAACTAGCATTTTGTGTTGCTTGGTACAAATCATGCATTGATCCTTTTTCCCCCTATTTTTGGGGTCACAGTTATGTTGGCTTGTGCTGTCAACATCAGCCACATTTATACGGTGCTAGTGCACTTGCCAAATGCAAAGAAGTACTAGCATTTTGTGCTTCCAGGTACAAAGCACGCACTGGTCCTTTTTTCAAAATATTTTTGGGGTCACAGCTAGGCTTATGCTGTCAACATCAGCCATAGTTATACGGTGATAATGCACTTGCAGAATCAAAACCATTACTAGCATTTTGTGTTGTCTGGTACAAAGCACGCACTGGTCCAATTTCCTAATATTTTTGGGGTCACAGTTAGGTTGGCTTGTGCCATCAACAGCAGCCACAATTATGTGGTGCTAGTGTGCTTGCCAAATCCAAAGCTGTACTAGCATTTGTGCTGTCTGGTACAAATCATGCACTAGTCCTTTTTCCACAATATTTTTGGGGTCACAGTTTGGCTTGTGCTGTCAACATCAGCCACATTTATACTGTGCTAGTGCACTTGCCAAATCCAAAGCTGTACTAGCATTTTGTGCTGCCTGGTACAAGGCATGCACTGGTCCTTTTTCCCCAATATATTTTGGGGCTGCAGTTAGTTTGGCTTGTGTCTTCAACATCAGTTACATTTATATGGTGAGAGTGCGCTTGCCAAAACCAAAGCAGTACTAGCATATTGTGCTGCCTGGTACAAAGCACGCACTGGTCCTTTTCCTCTGCTATTTTTGGGGTCATAGTTAGCTTGACTTGTGCCATCAACATCTGCAAATATGTCATCAAAACCCAAAATGCCAAAACAGCCCTTTGTTAAGGGACAGGGACATGGATGTGGGTGTGGCGTTGTTAGTGATGAGCGACAAGGCACTGAGTCTTTGACAGGTCAGAAGAAGCTTGATGCATCCACTATGTTCCTGGCAAACAAAATTTGCTGGTCTGGAATGTAAACGTGTGTTGAAGCCAGAAGAGCAAGAGCAGATTCTGTCTTGGATGGCAGACGAGACCTCTACGCATTTCTCAAGCACCATATCTTCCATGACTACATAGTCTACTCTCGATACACAGAAGGCTGTTGCATCCAATCCTCAACCTGGTCTTCCTTCCTCCTCCCATGATGAATCACAGGAGACATATGACCGCAAGCTTGGCCACTCTGAGGATCTGTTTTGTACATATCCTTTGGTTGGCTCTGGCCTCTCACCATACAGCATTGAAGAGGGACATGAGAAGGTGGAGTGCATTGATGTGCAAGCATTTGAGGACCTACGGCCAGAAGAAAGCCACTTTGAGGAACATGATTTACTGTCTCCAGAGGTGGAGGCCGATGATGATGATGAAACACAGTTGCCATCAGGTCAGCCTACAATCTCAACTGGGAAGGAGGATGAAATGGAAGACAAGGTGGTCGATGATGAGTCTACTGATCTGACCAAGACAATTGGCATGCATAGCTAGCATAGCAATTCAGCAGAAGATGAATATGTAGCACCAACATACAGTGCTGTGCAAATTGGGACAAAGCATTTTTTAAGTAAAATCGTAAGTTGGTGTTACCAGTCAGTGATTCAAACCAGTTTTAACTGCTTTGAACAGGTGTGAGTGTACAACCTTGAGTAACAAAATGTGGTTTGACTGGTTTTAGTCAGAAAATAATAGTTAGCTGCCCCCTCAGCTTCAGTTGAGAGCTTGTTTCTGTGAGGAGTGGTTTAGTGTACTTTTTCTCTCAGCGTGATTCGTGACTGTAAAAGTGGATGTTACTTCACGGAAGTGGTCTAGAATTATTACTCTTAATGAACATACAAGTCTGACTGTAAGAGAAATCGCTTCCACCATTTTTATTGGAAAATCTACCATTTCAAGAATAATTCACACACACAATGAAACTGGATCGTTTTCTCCAAAAGAAAAAGAAAAACGACACCAAGAACTGATAAAACACTTAACAGCAACAATAAAACTAATGCAAGAAAAACAAGTAAAGACTTGCTTTATCCCAATTTGTACAGCACTGTAGGCACCAAGGGGAAGTGGTTTGCCCAGAGTGATAACTAGGTCAACTGTTCCCAAGAGCACCCCCACTGTGCCCCAAGTCAGGGCAAGGGAGCATTCAGCCGCTGTCTGGAAGTTTTTTTCTTAAAGTCTTTCAGAAAAAAACATTGTAATCTGTAGCATCCCATACCAAATTGAGCAAAGACCAGGGCAAAGGTAACCTGAGTACGACCAGTATGCAAAACCACATCAGAGCCAAGCACTCCAGTAGGTGGGCGGAACACCAGGGTGCCAAATCTGTGACTGTGGGTCAAACCACTGACATGTCACCTGTGCTACATCCTTCACAATCTGCTGTCCAGGAAGCGGGCGCTCATACTTCCTGTCCACTAGCTACAATTGCACAGACAGAGCAAACATAAACCCCATCCACTTCCTTGTCCCAGCAAAGCATCCCATCCAGTAGTCCATGCCGGAGATCTTGGCCTTTTTGCACCCACACGCATAAATACTAATCTCACACATTGCCAAATTACTAGCCGTGGAGATGTTGCTGTTTAGGTTTGTGGGAACACAGTGTTTCCATGATCTCTTGGCTATGGCTGCACCATAATACTCTGTTACTACCTGGCACTATTTTGCCCAATGCTGGCAGCAGAGGTACCGGCTCTTTCTAACAGCAGGGATTAATGGGGAGAGACATGCACACCAGGTCCAACAAAGGTAGGGGAAAATGTGCACAAACTGGGCCATTTTTCAATCAACCAGCACATCAGCAAGTGCTATCTGTGCTTGTAACAATGCCAAGGGGGAGAAGTTGAATAAGATGGTCAAGGCGTATTTAAGTGACCTTCCTAAAGCTTCAGTTCCCTTTTAATTATTGAGTGTCTAAGCTGAACACTTGGCCCAACCTCTCCTTATATGTCTTGGAGGTGCTGGCCTGCCCTGCTCCTAGTGCCAGAACGTGTTTTCAGTTTCCGCTGGGGCAATCATCACTGATAGGTATACACACCCCTGCACGGAAAATGCAGGCAGACTTACTCTAATTAAATTAAAAATGGACTGGATTTCTCCACAGTTTGTAATTCATCCAGATGACAGCATGCCAACCTAAATTCACCAAAAATGTTGATTTATGCTACTGGTATTAACACCCCTTCCCATAGAAACCCATTTCTTTCCTGTGTCAATAATAACACTGCCCCTTGAGCTAATTTTTTTGATGCTCAATGAACATTGTGCAGTGGACAAAATAGGAGAGTAGCCTTATCTAACTTCTATTTGTCATTGGATGTCCTTGTGATAGTGTTTTCATGCATCAACCATGACACAGCCCATAGGGCAAAATTTTGGAAATACAATGCACATTGTGTATTGGACAAACCAGGACTTAACAATAGTCCTTCCAAACTAATATTTGTCATTGGAGGCCCTTGTTATGGATTGTCCCACATTGTAACTGAGATAGGGGATACATATTCGATACAAAACTACTGTCAGTCACTGTAACTGGCAGAAAATAATTCCTAGTTTGTTCCACATTGTTACTTAGATAGGGGAAACATATTTCATAGAAATTTACTGTCAGTCACCATTGCTTATGACCCGCCCAGGGTATGGGAACTCGGGTGTCTGGGCCTCTGCTGATGTTGGGTTGTCACTGGTGGCCTGCCCAGACCTGTGTCCCTGGTGGTCTGCTTTTAAAAAGGGATAGTAGAAATGGGAGAAATAGAGTTTATAAAGTTCACGTGATGCCACACGCAGCTTCTGGTGATTGAGCACCAGCGCCTCTTCACACCTCCGGAGGGCAGTGGTATAGCGGCCAAGATGGTACAGCTCCCTGCAGGTAGAGCTGGCCCTCTGGGGCAGTGATGCATCGGTGGTATGGAGATGCTGATGATGAATGGAGCAGGGAGTTGGCCTGGCTGCTGGAAGACGGGACAGTCTCTGGGGGTTACATGGGCGCGGGTAAGGAACTGACATACACAATACTGGTTGTTCTTTTACCTTTTACTGGTGTAGTTGTAGGTAGATGTCCAGAGCACTGCCTGGTGTCCAGGATGCACTTCTGGGTCTCTACAGCGAGTGGGTATAAGGCCTCCTTGTTGCTTTCCCCGTGTGTGAAGCCCCCGCCTATGTAGAACTGCTGGCCTTTTCTGCTCTCTCTGTTCACCTGTGCTGTCATCAGTATACCTTCGCTCGACTACCGCTGCTTCTCTCTCTCTCCAGTGCCTGGCTCCCTGGTATGTGACTGCGCAGATGCCCAGGAGACTAGAGTCTCCACGGTGTACCGGTATTTTCTACTGGGCCTGGTGCTCTCCAGTAGACGCGAACTCCGGTTTCCGGTGTGTTGCTCGGGGGTGAACCTAACGCTGGCTCCTCGGTCCCCACTGTCCTTTCTCTTCTCCTTGTCTTCCGTCCCCACTCTTGCGCCTTGCAGGACTGCTGGAGAGGCTGCTCGGAGTAACTGGCTCGGGCCTAACGCAGCATCAACCACCAGTACGTCTTCACAGCTCTTGTAGCGTCTGCACACTCTAACTAACTCTGCCCCCAGCGCCAGTATTTATAGAAGATCTTGATTAAAGGCAGCAAGTGGAGCTCCCCCTACTGTGCTGGGGTGGAAGGTGTTTGCTCTGTGTACCCACTGTGGAAAGCTATCTGTGCTGTAGGTGAGTCTGTGGTTACCTGGGTTAGCAGGGCGCCACATTCCCCCCTAGGTAAGGTCAGTATTCATGGACTGAGAAACAATTTTTGGCTAATGTGGAGCCCACTGGGACAGGGTACTCGGTACCGGACCGGGGTACTGCTGGGGACGTCACGGAGGTCCTGGTCCGGACCGTGTCCCGGGTTCTCACAAGTAAAAGGGGTATTTACAAGGATAATGTTTGTCGTGCCGCCACCCACGAGTTGTGGTCAATAATGGGACCACCGCTGCAGTGCTGCTCTGCCAGGAGGATGGAGGAATGGATGGGCTGCAGCCAGATGGATAAGCCCGCTGCAGGTCGGGCTGCTCCTGGCAGGATCAAAGGTATAATGCACAGTTCGACATACCTGGAATCAGACACGGACACTCAGGCAGGGTTCACCAGGTTTACTTGTCAGCTCTTCCAAACAGTCACAGCAATTCTCAGTACAGTTCTTAACACAGTTCAAAGTCAGTTAACTCCGGTAACACTGAGCCCTCTGCAGCCAGGCTGTCGCTCTGAGACCCCTCACTCTCTCTTAAGTGTCCTTTCAGGCTGTTTTCTCTCTTTTTCTTTCTCCGGGTTGTATAGCAGCAGCTCGGACCCTTGTGGGTCCTCGTGGTTGCTGCTGTGCTTCCAACCCTTTTGTTTGGAACTCCAACCTGAAGTTCAAGCTCCCCGTTGGTTTCTGAGAAGCCGGTATGGAATCTCAGTTTCCCTCAGAGCCGACACTCTGGTGTGTGCCTTGTCTGCAGTAACCCTATCTTGCAAGATGTTACCAGACTCCATCTAACCCATTTGATTCCAGACCAAACTAGGGAAAACTAATCCACCGGTAGTTGGTCGGTGCTGCCGTGTTCCTTGGACCCGGTGATACCGGTCCGGTCTCTTTCCTCACACTCCCCTGGGATGTTGGCTATGGACAAGCTTTCTCTCCATGGTTTCTATGCGTCTCCAGGAAGTCCAATCCCTCCGGGATATGTCACTTTCTGTCTTTCTGGTGTCTTTGCTGCTTGGTTCACTCTGGCCTACTAACTCCTTCCTCCTCTTTTCCTCTACCTGCACTCTCTGTCACCTGATCTACATTCTTTCCGCTCACTTTCCTTTTAACCCACCACCCCTTGCCCGCCTAGAGACCCGGGCGCCGGGTTGGGTGTCGCCTCTAGTGGGTGTGTGTGTGCTGTGAGGGTGTTTGATGTACAAACTGTCTATCTTTCTGCCTGGCTGCAGTTCCCCATGTGACCACCCTGGTCGCAGGGGCAGCACACTAACATACACATAAAATAACAGATAACATATTTACAAAGTCTCAAAATTAAAAATTTGCAAAAACCACTGAAAAATGGCAAAACAGGTACAGTCCATACGCTGCTAGTCCATCCACAGCAGACTGGAAAAAGAAGTTAGTTGTCACAACCAGTCCTGTGACTATGATCCTTTAAATTGGAAAATAAGGGAAAAGTTAATTCAAAGAGTCTTTACAGTAGTCTCTGTAAGCTCCGGGTGAAAAGGGATAAGTCTTTCAAAAGAGTTCAACAAAGTGCAATAAAGTCCTTACAGGTAAAGTCTCTGTAGGCTTAAGTTCAGAATACACAACAACATTTGCTATGGGTGCTTCGGCGTAGACGTCCTAGGTACGATAGGGGCCTCTACCGGTCATAAGCGCTGTAGGTCTCCTGGCACTGGGACACCTATTGGCCAAGATTTTGCTCTCCCTAGACAGCTCCTTACACCAACTCCACCCACCCCTCTTTTGATGTTGTATACCTGGCATGACCTGTTTTGGCCTACTCTTCACCCATTTTTTACGCCACTATTTACATTTTTACAAGAGTTGCTATTTACAGGTTACTTTGCATTGGTTCTATGTTACGTTTACTGTGCCCAATCTCCATACCTGGATGGGGCTTGCCCATGTGTGCTGCGACTAGATCTACGCACTACGGGTGTGGCTATCTCAGGTGATGTGTCTGGAGAATGTGATGTGGGTATGTCAGGTAAGAGTCTGCGTGACCTTAGTCTCACTACAGGACTAGCAGATGTACCGATTGCAGGATCCTCTGATTCTCCGGCAACGGGTGTTTCTTCCTGACCTCTTTCGACTTCTTGCGGTTGATAAAAGTTGATGATTGGGACTATGATTGCTCCTTCATGTTGGGGCCAATCTTCAGGAAAGTCTCCAAGTATAGTGGATATGACATTTTCTTTGGGCTTTACACATGGAGCTGGGGTTTCAAATGGTACTGTTTCCTCTTCTGGAAGATTTTGAAAGTCTTGGATCCTCCATTCTTCTGGACATTTCTTTAAATGATCTCGGGATACCGTTTTGGGTGGATTTCCCTCCGCTTTTTGCTTATGAGGTAAACTTTGGTATTATCAAAGTTGGAATTCAAAACGGTGTAAGGTTCTCTTTCCCATTGATCATCGAGTTTGTGTCTTCTTCCTTTTCTTTTTAAGACAGTACTTCCGTGTAGTATTGGTTCTGCTGGTGCACTTTTGTTGAAGTTTCTTTCTTGTCTTTTCCTGGACTTTTCTAAATTTTCTTCAACACAGGCTTGAACTTGTCTGTATTGGTCTAGCCCAGGGGTCTCAAACACGCGGCCCCTGGGCCACAAGCGGCCCGCCAGGCTTCCCACTGCGGCCCGGGGCACCTTGAAGAAATAACATGCCCTGGGCCATTGTGAAGGGAGCCGCCGCGGTACCCGCTTTATAGTGACTTCCGGGTACCGCTGAAACAAGTGCCATGATCGCGCCTGTACATTCAAGCAAGCAGGCGGCCGGTGGACCAATCAGAAGCCTCCTGTCACAGGAGGCGGCCGGCGGACCAATCAGAAGCCTCTTGTGACAGGAGGCTTCTGATTGGTCCGCCGGCCGCCTCCTGTGACAGAAGGCTTCTGATTGGTCCGCCGGCCGCCTCCTGTGACAGGAGGCTTCTGATTGGTCCGCCGGCCGCCTGCTTGCTTGAATGTACAGGCGCGATCATGGCACTTGTTTCAGCGGTACCCGGAAGTCACTATAAAGCGGGTACCGCGGCGGCTCCATGGCCCGGGGCATCATTAAGGTGTGTGAGAGAGTGAGAGAGTGAGAGTATATGTGTGAGTGTATTTGTGTGTATATGTGAGTGTGTGCATGTGTCTATGTGTGAGTGTATTTGTGTGTATGTGTGAGTGTGTGTATGTGTATATGAGTGAGTGTATTTGTGTGTATATGTGAGTGTGTGTGTGTGTGAGTGTATTTGTGTGTATGTGTGAGTGTGTGTGAATATTTCTGAGTTAGTGTGTATATGTGTGAGAGTGTGTATATGTGTGAGTGTGTGTGTATTCCCGCGGCACATCGCCGGCGGCTGGTGCTGGTGAACCGCTTGGTGCCGCCTAATGCTGGGTGCTGGCAGCTGCCACCTGGTGCTGGCGGCTGGTGCCTGGTGCTGGCGGCTGCTGCCTGGTGCCTGGTGCTGGCGGCTGCCGCCTGGTGCCTGGTGCTGGCGGCTGCCGGGTGCTAGAGGCCGCTGGGTGCTGGTGGCTGCCATGTGCCGCTTAATGCCGCGTGCTGACAGCTGGGGGCTGCCACGTGGTGTTGGGGGTTGCCAGGTGCTAGCGGCCACTGGGTGCTGGCGGCTGCCGCCTGGTGCTGCCGGGTGCTAGAGGCCGCTGGGTGCTGGCAGTTGCCAGGTGCCGCTTAATGCCGGGTGCTGGCAGCTGTCAGCTGCCACCTGGTGCTGGCAGCTGCCGGGTGTTAGCGGCCACTGGGTGCTGCCGGGTGCTGCCTAATGCAGGGTGATGGCAGCTGCCAGATGCCACCTGGTGCAGCCTCCCAGGTGCTGCCGGGTGCCGCCTAGAACTGGCGGCTACCGCCGGGTTCTGGCGGCTGCCGGGTGCCACCTCCTGGGTGCTGGCGGCTGCTGGGTGCCACCAAATTCCGGGTGCTGGCAGCTGCCGGATGCTGCTGGCTGCAGGATGGTGCCGGCAAGTGGGAGACCGGGATTCACAGAGGAAGAAGCGGCCGGGATGAGAAGAGTGGAGTCAGGTAAGGCGCTGTTAAACAGCCTGGAGGAAGGGGGGGGGAACGTGACCGCTGAAAGTGCCCAGGGCGGCAGGAACTCCAAATATGGCCCTATGTAAGTGTGTCAATGTGTGAGTGTGTGTGTTTGTGTGAATATGTCTGAGGATGTATGTGTGAGTGTGTATGCGAGTGTGTGTGTATATGTGTGAGTGTGCGGGTGTGTATATGTGTGAGTGTAGCGAGAGAACAAAAAGAACAGAGACCAGGTTGTGAGGACATCTCTACAAAAAGGCGTTGGGATGGGGGACATTACTACAAGATGACAAAGGAGGGAACATTACTAAAAGATGTGGACATTACTACAAAATGAGGACCAGGATGGGAGACATTAATATAGGATGGGGACCAGGATGGGGCATTACTCCACATATGGACCAGGGAGGAACATTACTACAAGATGGAGACCAGGGCGGGGGCATTACTACAAGACGAGGACCAGGATGGGGGTCATTAATATAGGATGGGAACATTACTACAAGTAGGGACCAGGGAGGAACATTACTTTAAAAAGGGCACCAGGATGGGGACATTACTACAAGACGGGGACCAGTTTGGGGGACATTAATATACAATGGGGACCAGTATGGGGACATTACTACATAAAGGAGATTAGGGTGGGAACATTCCTACAAGAAGATCAGGATTTGTACTTTACTAGATTGAGCAAAAAATTCTTCTATTGCTAAAATGTCACTAAGGGTACCGTTACACGTCGCAGCATTGCATGCAGTTTCACAGGCAATTTGCTGGTTGCAGTGAAATCATGGACACATTGTTCCATTTGAACACGGCCACAAAATATAACAATGTGTCCATGATTTCACTGCAACCAGCAAATTGCCAGCAAAATTGCATGCAATGTTGCGATGTGTAACGGTACCCTTAGTCCTACAAGCAATGCGGCCCCCCGATATCAATTTTTTTCTACATGCGGCCCACCAACCCAGCCGAGTTTGAGACCCCTGGTCTAGCCGGTTAGTGTTCCAGTCAGAGTTAGAAATATCTGCTTTGGGTTCGACAATTCCTAGTTCCAGATCTACGGGTAGTCTTCCTGTACAGGCTCTCATAAGATAGGCGGGTGTACAGTTTATAGAGCTCACTGGAATGTAAACATATATACCAGATCAGACAGTTTTTCTGGCCATTGGTTTCTTTCTTCAAGATGTAGTATCTTGAGCATGTCAATCACGATGTTATTCATCTTTTCACATAACCCATTAGATTGGGGATGATACGGCGTAGTTCTTATCTTCTTACAACCATAAAGATGACAAAACTCTTGAAAGATCTCTGCTTCAAATGCTGAGCCTCTGTCTTTTAAAACTTGTTCTGGATAGCCTAGTGGTCTACAGAAGACATTCTGGAAAGTCTTTGCTGCTGTTGCAGCGGTTAGATCTTTTACGGGTGCAACCATCAGGAATCGGGAGTAATTGTCCACCATTGTCAAAGCATAGGTGTAGCCTGTCCTGCTTGGAGTCAATTTCACATGGTCCAAGGCTACAATTTGAAGTGGTTGAGTTGTTACAATGGATTGGAGTGGTGCTCGTTGACTCTGCTGGTCTTTTCTGCATAGGCTACATGGTCCACAGTCTTTACACCATCTTTCTATGGATCCTCCCATGCCAACCCAGTAGAATCTGTCCTTGAGCAACATTTCCAGCTTCTTCCACCCAAAATGTCCAGTTTGGTTGTGGTAGGCATTCAGTACCATTTGGACTTCTGTTCGGGGTACTATGATCTGCCAGACCATTTTGTGGGTTCTTGGATTGATGTACCTTCTGCAGAGCTTCTCCCGGTAGATGAACAGTTTGCTTCTTTTGTTCCACAGGTGTTTAGCTTCTGGCGGAGGATTCAAAGGTAGTTTTGTAGACTCCTGAGTTATCAGTCCTTTTACTAAACTGATAGCCGGGTCACTGTCTTGAGATACCTTCCAACCAAGGTGTGAAAACGGGTTCACTACTGTCTCAGGAAGTTCTGTACGGACTTGTTGACACTGGGATACTCTCAACTGATGGAAGGCGGGTAGCTCTATCTCTCATCCTCGTCTGCTCCCATATCAGCTAAGTGATGCATTCTGGATAAGGCATCTGCATTGCCGTTGTTATGCCCAGCCCGGTACTTGATGGTGAACTCGTAATTGGATAATCTTGCCATTCATCTCTGTTACAAATTTTGCAGTTTCCAGGTGGGTCAAGGGGTTATTATCTGTAAAGGCAGTAAACTTGTTTGATGACAAGTAATGCTTAAAGGGAACCTGTCAGGTGGTTTATGCCCCTCCAGCTATCACTGTCTGTAGCTGCAGCTTTATAATAGCAGTCTAATCATCCCTGTCTGAGTTCATAGTGTAATGTTAAAGGTGAAAGAAAAGCATTTATACACTTACATTTCAGTCCCCACCTTGGAGGAGGGGGACTGTCTGGCAGGATAATAGTTAACTCACTTTTAACTTGGATAGCTAAAGGACCTGTGTGATGTACCGATCATGTGACCATGGTGGGCAGAGCTAAGCCAGCAAACGTATTATGTTATATGAGAACTTAGCTCCGCCTATTGTAGTCACATGGTTGTGACATCACATCAGGTCTCCCAACATGTTCTAGCACAAGGCTGAAATGTTAACTATTAACCTGCCAAACAGTCCCCGTCCTCCAAGCTGGGGACTGACTGCCTCATTACATAAGGAAATGTAAGTGTATAAATGCTTTTCTTCACCTTTCACATTACACTCTGAACTCACACAGGGATGATTAGAATAGTGTTATGAAGCTGCAGGTACAGATAATGATAGCTGGGGAGGCATAAACTAGCTAACAGGTTCCCTTTAAATCTTTCTGTGACGGCCCAGACCAAGGCTAGGAACTCCAACTTGAACAAACTGTAGTTGTCAGGGTTCCTGCTAGCATAAGCAATCACTCTTTCTTTGCCTTTTTGCTTCTGGGAGAGCACCGCTCCTAACCCCACGTTACTGGCATTATTGTACAACAGCAATGGTAGGTTGTAGTCGGGGTAAGCCAGGATCTCTTCTCCTGTTAGGGCCTCTTTCATCTGTTGGAATGACTCTTCTTGTTCCTTGCCCCACTCCAAGGGAGGATCTCTGGACTTGCCTTTCTGCGGTTGGCTTACCAGGAGGTTTTGCAGGGGAGCAGCCTTCTTCGTGTACTCCTTAATGAATCTCCTGTAGTATCCCACAAATCCCAGGAACTGACGTACTTCCTTGAGGGTCTTTGGTTTTGGCCATTCCTTGATGACAGTGACCTTGTCTGGATCTGGGGCCACTCCTTCGGAACTGACTATGTGTCCCAGATACTGAACTTTTGGTTTTAACAGATGGCATTTGGATGGTTGCAGCTTCATCCCGTACTTGGACAAGGCTTCAAATACCTCTGCTAGATGGATTAGGTATTCTTCATAGGATTTTGAATACACAATAATGTCATCCAGGTAAAGCAGTACCATTTCAAAGTTCTTGTGCCCCAGGCAACACTCCATCAGCCTCTGGAACGTCCCGAGTGCATTACATAGGCTAGGGTCACACTTCAGGTTTTTTTTTAAAACCGGATCAGGAAACGCTCCTCATATTATAAAAACCGGATTGCTTCACAAGCAATCTGATTACCACCTCCGGCTCTGCAGCCTGCGTGAAAAATCATGCAGGCTGCAGTTTTGGGAGCAGTTCTCTGACCCGCAATGTAGTAACCGGATTGCTCAGGATATGTAATTCTGAGCAATGCGGTTACCGCATATACTTTGCTTATTCCGGCTGCCGCCGGGATAAGCAAAGTGTTATCAATGTTTTAAAAGTTGTAATTTTATTATTAAATGTGGCTATACTGTCTCTAGGGGGTGCCCACCCCCCTAGAGACATACCACCCACTCTGGTGGGCATATAATGATTTAATATCTTATGTACAGTAGCCCGCTTCTGTCGGCTGCTGTACATTTTTATGAATGAAGCCGCCGGGTCCTCTGTGCGCAGCGCTCATACTATACCTATTGTAGGTATAATATGTGCGCTGTCCGAGGTCCTGAAGGCTTATACAGTAAGATTTATGGGCAGCGCTGCCCATAGATTGGGTTGAAAAGTAATTACCAGACTTCAATGCAGCTAGTGATTCCTCAATGCGTGGCAACGGGTAAGCATCTTTGCGTGTTATGCGATTTATTTGCCTGTAATCTACATACAGTGCCTACAAGTAGTATTCAACCCCCTGCAGATTTAGGTGGTTTGATAAGATGCAAATAAGTTAGAGCCTTCAAACTGCAAACGAGAGTAGGATTTATTAACAGAAGCATAAATCTTACAAACCAAAAAGTTATGTTGCTCAGTTGAATTTTAATAAATTTTAAACATAAAAGTGTGGGTCAATTATTATTCAACCCCTCAAACCACCAGCATTCTGTTTGGTCCCCCTAAAGTATTAAGAAGTAGTTCAGGCACAAAGAACAATGAGCTTCACATGTGTGGATTAATTTTCTCTTTTGCCAGCCTTTTCTGACTATTTAAGACCCTCCCCAAACTTGTGAACAGCACTCATACATGGTCAACATGGGAAAGACAAAGGAGCATTCCAAGGCCATCAGAGACAAGATCGTGGAGGGGGTTGAATACTACTTGTAGGCACTGTATATTCTCATGATGCCATCCTTCTTTCTGACTAGGACTAGTGGAGCCGCCCAGTGACTACAACTATCTCTTATGACCCGTGCGTCCTTCATGTCCTGTAACATCTCTTTGGCTTTCTGATAATGTGCAAGTGGAACAGGCCTGTATCGCTATTTGGTTTGTGGATGTGTACCTGTGGGGATGTGATATTGTACCCCTTTGATCCTACCAAAATCAAGTGGATGCTTACTGAATACCTGTTCAAATTGTTGAACTGCCCGTTAGACACCTTGTTTTTTATGCATGGGAGTGGAATCAGTTCCTACTTGGAGCTGTTGACACCAGTCCTCTAACTGCCACTTAGCGTTGTTATCCTCTGCCTCTGTAGGTAGAGGTAAGGGTCCCACTGCTTGTATCTCATTGTTATTTACAGTGTACAGCTTAGCAATGGTGGAATACCTGGTTAGTTGGACCTCTTCACTGCCGCAATTTAAGATGCGAACTGGCACTCTTCCCTTGTGTACATCTACTACCCACCTGGCTGTCAAGAGTGTAGGCCTGTGCTCTAAGCTGATGGGCTCCACTACCACCTGATAGTCCTGCCCTCTTAGACCTATAGCTGCTTGACACCAAATCATCATTTCATGCATTGGAGGTATTACAATAGGAAGCGGGTCTGTTTCCCGTACGGTACCAATTTCACCACCTGTAAGTTTTACCTGTTGCTGATGCAGGAGGGCTCTTATCTCTTTCTGAAGAACCTTCTTCTTCCCAGTTTGGCAGTGTCTGCAATCTGTTGAAGCAAGAACAACACTTCCTCCATGCAATTGCTAAAAACATTTGTACCAAGAATAATGTAGGATCCCGGTTATTAGGGTTCTCTTCTACCACCATAATCCCCTGGTCTTGTAACTCCACCCTCCCTACTTTTATGGGTACTTCTCTTACCCCCACTATAGTAAGTGGTTCACTATTAGAAGCATAAATGTAAAAGTTCATATCGGGTGGTTTAAGTTCATTACATGACCAAAATTGCTTGTAAAGAATATCAAGGATCATGGTCACTTGTGTACCGGTGTCCAATTAAACAGGTGTCGAGATACCATATAGTATGATAGACAGGAACGGTCGCTGTCCGATGTAGGTATCATACCATTAGGCTGTGCCCTGTTGAGTTACTCCTGAGGTTCGACCCCGGCCCCTAGGGTCTGGTTGTTTAAAGGACAGTATCGTGCGATGTGGCCGATCTTGTTGCAGCGTCGGCAAGATGGGTTCCCCTGTGGAGCTGTAATGGTCAGTGGTCCTCCCTCTGGGCGACGTGGTCTTCCTCCCTCTCATCCACGGTACATCCTCTGGGCTGTCAGCAAGTTGGATTAGAGGTTGGCGTTTAGGCAGTGGCTTTGGCCCCTGCTGCAGCTGTAGGGCTTCCATGACAGTGGCTAGGTTTTTACCCAGCTGCCGCACTTTGGAATACAAAGAGTCAATTCTATCCGAGTTAGTGGACTGAACACGACTTTCAGCTGCAGGCACGGGTACTGGTGTTGTTGTAGCCGGAGCTTTGCCACTGCACCACCGCCGGATGGCAGCTTCAGGAGTCTCCACTGGCTGTAAGTCCTTTATGGCCATGTCCTTTCAAGTGTTGAAATCAGCGTCCGGGTGACTTAGGGACCACCAGCGCAGGGCTTTGTTGTCCTCTGGTGATAGAAGCTCCTGGGTAAACTGCTCAATCAATAGTTTATTCTCGTCATGGACACTGGTAAGGCTGACTTGCTTCAGGGCTCGCAGCGCCTCCTGTAAGCACCATGCATAGGTCTGGATGTCATCATCCAGCTTTTGGTAGCAATGGTCGAAGCGCATTCTTATGTCAGCCTCATTACAGTCCTCAAAAGCAACTTTTAATTTGTCAAAGATTATAGCTATTGATCCCCGTTTAGCAGTGGACCAGGACTCAGCCTCTCTTTCTGCTGCACCAGTTAACTGTCCCAATACGACAGCTGCGCGCTGCTGGCCCGTCATTGCATACATGTCCAACATGCTGCAGATCTTTCTTTTGAAGATGGACAAGGTATCAGGGCGGCCATCATACTGGGGTAATCACTTAGCACCCGGGATATACGGTAGCGAGATCGGCATGATCGGGGCTACTGCTCCCGATGGGGCGGCAGTTCTACTGGTTGCAGCCATGGTCGCTTGGGTGTGATGCACAGGATCTGGGAAGGTATTTTCATCGTTGCTGGATGTAGCGGACATTTTCGGGGGCCCCTAGTGAATCATGGCCAGTCTTTAAACAGTTGAACAGTTCAGAAGTTTCTGGATTGGGCCACTGCGCTTCGGGGTGTTCGGCAGAGCGAGGGGCAGGTTTTGTTTTCGCGCTCTGCAAGCCGTCACGCCGGTTTATTCCCGCTCCGCGGCGCAGTCATGGCGGCTTAATTTAACAGTCACAAGTCACAGTTCAAAACACAGCACACAGTACCCGGTAGCACTGGGCACAGAATCCTAAGGGATATATTCAAAAGCAATTTCTGACTGAGAGCCCTCTGAAAACTTGAATTGAAGGCCACAACTACTACAGTAGTCCTATGCAGTGCTTTTTTTGTAAAAAAATATTTCCTGGTACGCATACCCGAGGCGAGAGCGGGGTGGGGGTGCTGTCAGGCGCCGGCCGAGCTTGAGGAGTGGGGGAGGGGTGCAGCCCTACGTCTCGTCATTCACTTCTGTGGCCTATATGCCAATTTCAATCCCCCTGCTCCTTCCATCCTCCATCCCCCTGCTCCTTCCATCCTCCATCCCCCTGCTCCTTCCATCCTCTATTCCCCTACTCCTTTCATCCTTCATCCCCCTGTTCCCTCCATCCTCCTGCTCCCTATATTCTTCATCCTCCTGGTCTCTCGATCCCCCTGCTCCAAGTCCTTTCAATTCATCCTCCATCCCCCTGCTCCTTCCATCCTCGATCCCCCTGATCTCTCCATCCTCCATCCCTCTTGTCTCAATTTCTCCATACCCTGCCTGTCCTGATCTCTATCCCCCCTGCATCCTCTCCCCCTGCACAGCCTGCCGCCCTCTGCACTCATCACAGTCACTGTCACTGAAAGTCTGTCAGTGCTGTTGTCACATACCCTACACTGCAGCCTGCATTAGTCGTCCTCCTCCATCTTCTTTCCCTCTGGGCAAAACTCCGCCCACCCGAGTCACATGTATGTGTGACATCATCGCAGGTCCTCCGGCGCTGAGGGAATATGTGCTAGTACTACACAGCCTGTGACACAGCAGGTCAGTGCTGCTCTTTAGATTTTCCGGTACCCCATACCGTTATGTACTGCCGATCTTCAGATTTTCCGGCACGGCGTACCGGTATGTACCCCCACAAAAAAAGCACTGGTCCTACGTAGATAATGTTTGTCATGGGAGGCCCTTGTCATGGTGTATTCCTGCGTCTATGACTCAGCCCCCACGGGAAATTGTTGGAAATCCGATGAACATTCTGCACTGGACCAAGTATTGGATTATCAACAAGTCTTGTCTTCCTATGTAATCTGAGGAATATTGTCAATGAAAATTACAGACCCATGTACAGGAGCTTCTCCAAACCATCTTAGAAAGGAGACACCATATGGCCTTTGTCCATTCAGTTGCACAAGTGATATATTTAAGCTCGCCATCCAGTTGAGTAGCAAAGCTTTATTTTTCAGTTCTCAGACTTAAGCCAAAGCTGAAGCTTGCAGTCAGCAATCACTGCTCCCCTTTTGTACTCCATGTCACTTGCCCTTCTTCTCTGTAGTCTTTGCCCTTAAATGAGTTAAATGAGCAAGTGAGGGCCCCACAATATGAATAAGTGAGGGAACTCTCAAATGTACAGAAGCAAGCCTTCCCAAATTAATAGAGAAGGGCCCTTTCAAACATATGTTACAGGGCCACCTTAGGGCTCTCAACAAACTAAGGTTTCCTGATACCCGAAGGCCCCCTAAAACTTGAATTGAGGGCCACAGAATAAGATAGAGGTGGTGTAACAGGAGCAGGAGGATGAGGATAAAGCCCAACACCACAATGGGCACCTTGTACACTGCGATGGAATATGTATTCCACTATCTGAATCTCAATAAGGGAGGGACCACCCAAATGTATAAATAAGAGCAGTTCCTCACAAACATATGTTACAGGGCCACCTCAGAAGCCTCAACAAACTCAGGTTTCCTGACACCTCCAGGCCCTTGGAAAACTTGAATTGAGGGCCACAGAATGACATGGTGATGGTGTGGCAGGAGACGTAGGAGAGTAAAGCCCAACACTACAATGAACACATTGTAAACTGCTAGGGAATATGTATTCCACTATCTGACTCTCAATGAGGGAGGGACCACCCAAATGTATAAGTAAGAGCAGTCTCTCCCAAATATATATTACTGGGCCACCTCAGGGTAGTCACCAAACTCAGGTTCCCTGACACCTGCAGGCCCTCTGAACACCTGAATTGAGGACCGCAGAATGACATGGATGTGGTGTGGCAAGAGGAGGAGGAGGGTAAAGCCCAACACCACAATGGGCGCATTGTAAACTGATATGGAATATGTATTCCACTATCTGAGTCTTTACAAGGGAGAGACCACCAAAATGTATAAGTAAGAAAAGTCCCTCGTAAACGTATGTACGGGACCACCTCAGGGCCTTCACCAAACTCAGATTTTCTGACACCTTTAGGCCCTCTGAAAACTTGAATTGAAGTCTGCAGAATGACATGTAGTTGCGTGACAGAAGGAGGAGGATGATAAAGCATAACACCATAATCGGCGTATTGTAAACTACTATGGAATATGTATTCCACTATCTGAGTCTAAATGAGGGAGGGGCCCCCCAAATGTCTAAGTAAGAGCGGTCCCTCCAAAACGTATGCTACTGGGCCTTCACCAAACTCAGGTTTCCTAACACCTGCAGGCCCTCTGAAAACTTGAATTGAGGGCCGCAGAATGACATGGAGGTGGTGTGGCAGGAAAATGAGAAGGAGGAGGAGGAGGGTAAAGCCCACACCTCAATGGGTGCATTGCAAACTGCTATAGAATATGTATTCCACTACAGTGCTGTGCAAATTAATTGGGACAAAGCAAGTCTTTAATAGTTTTTCTTGAATTAGTTTTACTATTGCTGATAAGTGTTTTATCAGTTCTTGGTGTCGTTTTCCTTTTTCTTCCACATTTCCCTTTTCGTTTTGCAGAAAACTATCCAGTTTCATTGTGTATGCGAATTATTCTTGAAACGGCAGATTTTCCAATACCAAAGGTGGAAGCAATTTCTCTTAGGGGTCGTCGCCAGAGATGTCGGCGGCGACGGGTGGGAGAGCGCACGTTTTTGGCGCCCCGCCAGTGTCGCAGTCACATGTTTACATGCGGCGACACCTCCGGTGACGCACCGGCGATCTGACAGGTGGCATCGTCGCTGAGGTGTCCAAAAACCCCAGCGGTGATGCTGTAACATGGGAGCCAATGGCTCCCATCGCCTGGCAGATCGCCATCCCCCATGTACATGGGGCGATGTGTACACATCGCCCCAGAGTGGTCGCCTGGTTTCAGAGCGCTGCTCTGAAACCAGTCGACCACTCAAATACGTCGCCCTCGCCCATTCACATTAGGTGACGCATTGGCGATGTCAGCGGCGATAGGCCACGCCCCAGCATTGCCTAAAAATTGCCACCGACATCGCCAGGTGTGACAGGCCTCTTACAGTCAGGCTTGTATGTTCATTAAGAGTAATAATTCTAGACCTCTTCCGTGGAGTAACATCTATTTTTACAGGCACGAATCACACTGAGAAAAAAAGTAAACGAAACCACTCCTCACAGAAACAAGTTGTCAACTGAAGATGAGGGGGCAGCTAGCTGTTATTTTCTGAGTAAAACCAGTCAAACCACATTTTGTTACTCAAGATTGTACACTCACACCTGTTCAAAGCAGTTAAAACCGGTTTGAATCACTGACTGGTAACTCCAACTTACGATTTTACTTAAAAAATGCTTTGTCCCAATGAATTTGCACAGCAATGTATCTGTGTCTCAATGAGGGCCAGACCGCACAAATGTATAAGTAAGAGCAACCCCTCCCAAACAAATGTTACAGGGCCATCTGAGTCCTTTCAGGTCAAAGATCAACATACCAATGGGCACATTGTAGCTGGCCTTGTAAAGTGCTGGGGAATAGCTAACTAAAAATTATGTATGACAGAGGGACCAACAAAATGTATAAGTCAGAGCCCTCCCAATTGTAAAAGGCAAAAAAAAACAACAAAACACTATGTGTCAACAAATGCTAAAAGAGATATTTTTTTAATCTCTTGTTTATTTAGCCTTGTATATGTGGCACCCCTGCGACCAGGGCGACCACTGGGTTAACTGCAGCTAGACGAGGTAAGACGGTCAACACAAAACACACACACACTGACACATATCAACCCTAAGCCAATCACTCTTTGTAAGGCAAGGGGTGGCGGGAGTTTAGAGAAGTGTGGGTGGAGAGAGACAGAGACCACGGGCAAGTGGGTGGAGGAACAGTAGCAAGTTAGCCACTGGAACACTAAGTTGGGAGATACAATTGATCGAGGAGCCCTGGAGGAAGGTTGCCCAGGAGGCAGAGAGGCAGTGAGTCTCCCAGGTAGCCTGGAGGTAATTGGCCCAGGAGGGAGCTTGCCCTAGAGTGTGAAAGGAACCGATTCCCAAGCCGACACACTTCACAGTGGAGTGGACAGACAGAAGGAGCCTAGTGAGTCCGAGTAAACCTGGGTCACTGGAAGGCTAGGCCAGGACAGCCAGACAGCCGACTCTGTGGACGTGACTGAGGAAACTACATGACCCTAACCACCCAGCGGGGTGCAGGGACTCTATGACCCATGACCTAACTACCGCTACGGAGTAGGAACACAGCCATCGTACTAGGGCTAGTGACCCAAACAGTGGGAAGCATCACTACAGAGCCCGTGACGGCCAGACCGAACCCATGAGGGAACACAGGGACAGAGTAAGAGGGCATGAAGGAAACATTGAGGGGAGCGACGCAGAGGAACCGTCTGAGCTGCAGTAGGATCCAGGTCCACGGTAAAGTGTAAGAACTGTAAACTGTGTTGTAACCTGCTTTTAAAGAATGGTGAAAAGTAAAGTACCCTGTCAGCTCAAAGTTGTGTGAGACTGTTAATTGATAAGCATCCTAGACCTCCACCTACGGAGCCACAGATTGAAAGCCCAGAGTGCTGGCTGGTGGAGCTGCAGCTGAGAAGTAAGTGCAGTGCCCAGAGCATAACCCCTCATCTGGCCAGCCACCAAACCAGCCCTGGGGACATCTAACCTGTGGAGGGCTCTCCATCCCAGCTGCCCCTCACCATCGTCCCCAGCAGGAATACTGCAGCGGTGGTCCCCACTAACCACATACCACGGGTGGTGTCACGACAATCTCCCTGTAAATAACCCTTTTTTGATCTGCCGCATCGGGACCACTGAGCCAGGCCACGGCACCCTGACACCCCAGAGACGGTATGTTCCGGCCCCGAGTACCCAGTCCGTAGTGGGTGCAACATATACAAGTGATTATGCAAGAAAAACTGTTTCTTAATCTTTTTGGCCTGTAAAATAAATATAGGTTTGGTTTGGTAGGTGTTCTTGTGAATCTGTAAAAGTAGTGTAATACTGTGACAACCTTATTTTCACAAACCATATGTTCCCATTCTGTTTCATAACTTTCCCATCCATTTCAGCCATTTCCTCAGGCCCCAAACCTCTTTGTCAGTCCAGCAGAAAATTACTCACATTTCCCATTGACTTGCATTGTACTCACTATTCAGAACGAATACATGAGTATTACAGAGTAATCATAACGATTATAGTGATTACGAAAATTTTGCTAGTCGCTCATCCCTAATAACTATAACAAAACATAGACACACACAACACACATTAGGATTTTTTTTTTACCAGCCCCCACCTTGTTTCCCAGCTGGTCGCTCTGCAAGCTTCAGCGATGAGTCTCTCCAGCGGGAAGCAGGAGTGCAGGTCGCGCTGTTTGACACTTTAGTTAGGAGACACGACCACAGCAGTGTCTTCTTACTCTTATATGGCAGGGCACAGGCACACACAAAATTGAAGGCGTTGCACAGTTGCTGATGAAGCAGCAGCCCCCTGTTGTGAATTCATTGGCGCTCTCTCCAGTGGTTGTTGCTGGTTATGCAGCTGACTGTGTGGGCTTCACAGGTGATGGGGATTGGCAATCTGGTTCTTGGAGCATATAATGGTTGGAAGTGGATCAATCCTTGCCAGTTGTCTTTTGTTCCTGGAGGAGTTCACATCTCTCTGATTTCTTCTGCTCTGTGGAGATGTTTGCAAGATAAGTGAATGTTTTTTTGATATTTTTTGGCACACTTTTGTGTGCTTAAGGATCTGCTTA
This sequence comes from Allobates femoralis, assembly GCA_033576535.1. NCBI lineage: Eukaryota > Metazoa > Chordata > Amphibia > Anura > Aromobatidae > Allobates > Allobates femoralis. The sequence goes on along the minus strand of JARQOC010000001.1, from coordinate 308,005,802 downwards.
TGTTTTGTTTTATTCTGAGATGTGGGTGGGCTATCTAGCCTTGTATATTTGTTTACTTGCTCTCAGATAGGAAGTTTTCTTCCTAGGAATTTTACCATTCATTATTATCTGCTATTTCCAATTTTGCTAGCATTTGATTTATAGAAGTCTGCAGATATAGTGTTCGCTGAGTCTTAGTGACTCAGGGTAATTTTTGTAATATCTGCTGTTGGTTTTTGATAGTGTTTTATACTGACCACAATAGTATTCTATCCTGTTTTTCCTGTATAGCTAGTTTGGCCTCTTTTGCTAAACCTTAGACTCTGCCTGTGTTTGTTTTCCTTCTCTTGTTTCCCGGTTAATATCTGTGGGGGGCTTGCTATTCTTTTGGGGTTCTGCGCTGAGGCAAGATAGCTTTTCCTACATTCATCTTTAGGAGCAGTTAGTTCTCCGGCTGTGCAGAGGTGTCTAGGTCTGGTTAGTTACATCCCACGGCTACTTCTAGTTGCGGTGTGTGTGGTCAGGTATTGCGGTCAGTACAGTTACCAACAACTTCTATGGAATCTGGATGTTACTCCTGAGTCATCGGTTCATAACAGACCCCTCCCCCTGTTCAGGCCCGACTGCCTCCCTTGGTCAGGGCCAACCCACTGAGGCCCCCTGTCCCCCGCTCTCTGCTCAGATGCAGCTGCCCTCGCTCAGGCCTCCCATGCCCCCCGCTCATGCCCCCTGTGCCTGTTCAGAACTCCTCCGCTGCTCAGGGCCCCCACTGCCCCATGCACAGAAATGAGATAAGTGATGTGCTCCATGCTTTTAAGCATCTGCAGTCTGCAGTGGTGCCAGGGGCTCCATACACTAGTAAGGGCAGTAATACCCTGATGGTGGCCCTGCACCTAACAATTGGCTGTGTCATCGTTAGCAGTAACAACTGCAATCAAATATATGCAGTAACTTGGATTGAGTCTTTTACAATGCTGTGGAGGAATATTGGTCATCTCTACTGTGAAGAATTGTTTTAGCTTAGAGACATAGCAGGTTCTTCAAGCATGTACTGCCCTTTTAGGGTCTAGCTATTACATCTCAGTGGGTTTTAAACACAGGACTTTTGACGCAGTCTTTCCAAAACATTAATTTTGTTGCTTTTGTGCCATTCAGAGGTGGACTTGCTTGTTGACTTTGAATCGTTGTACTGTTGCAAAACCAAACTGTGATTAAGTTTTAAGTTCCTATTAAGGATTCGAGATAAAGAGCAGAATTCATGATTTCATTAACTATGATAAATTTCTTCATGTTCTTCAGAAGTAAAGAAGTCTCAAACCAACCTATTTCCAACCATGATGTTTAAAGGGAATCTATCAGTAGGATCCTAAATGATCTACATCAACATGTAAGTCATAGGAAGTTGAATATAATGATACCTTGACATCTATGATTTGATGTTTTGTTTCAGATAACTTCAAGTTTTTCTTAATATGTAAATGAGCTGTTAAAATTCATAGACTGGACACAGTTCTCCTCCTTATTTTTAATGGAAGGAACATTACCGGTGTGAGACATGTAATGACTGACAGTCTTCTCTCATTATCTATATGTTTCACACTAGTAATGTTTCCTTTCACTTAAAACAGGGGTGAGGAACCTTTTTCCTGCTCAGGGCCATTTGGAAATTTCTAACATCCTTCAAGGGCCGCACAAAATGATCAATTTGAAAAGTACGCTGCTATATTTGGTTAAACAATCAACTCCCTCTACTGTGATGGCTGGAGCGGCTTCTTTTCGTCATGACTGTGATGTTAGGTGATATTGATCATGCTGCTTCTCAACTGCTTTTTCAGGTTTGCTAGGGCCATAGACATCACAAGAGAGGCTGGGGGCATATATATCACTGGGGAGGCTGAGGTTGGGGCATATATGTTACTCAAGAGCTGGATTTAGAGGGGGCAATCAACAAAACGCGGCTGCCAGCCAGAGCACTGCAGTCCCCGGGAATCTGCCCGGGGGCTGCAGAAAAGGTCATCGAGGGTCGCATGCGGCCCTGGGGGCTGAGGTTCCCCACACCTGAGGGGCCTGAGGTTCCCACCCCTGGCTTAAAATAAGCTCTGGAGGCAGATGCTCATTAAGATCTATGTCGAGCATATAGCTCTTAACAGTTCATTTAAATATTAAGAAAAATGTGGATTTCTCTGGAATAAAATATGGAATTGCTGATATCAAGGTATCGTTTTAGTCAACTTTCTATGACCTGAATAAGTTAAAATGTTTGTCTGTGAGACCTTCTAGATAAGACAAAGATGTGCTCTTGGTAAAATTCTAGCAGGCACCTTCTGGGATGGTTACAATACTGTTACAAATGTGTCTATGGCCAGGTTCACACCTACAAATCCGTTTTTTAAGCCCTTGGAAAAATGGATCTGTTTTTCTAAGGATGCCAATAGTGTCCCCTGAGGTCCTACACTTTTTTGGCAAATTTTGGGACTTAGTCATTTTTTTATGAAAAACGCATACATATGCGTTAACACATGCGTTAACGCAGGTGCCTGTATGTGCCATGCGTTAACGCATGCATTTCCCATAGGACCCCATGTTAAAAAACCGCATGCATTTTTGAAAGCACCCCAAAAACGCAGCTAGCAGCGTTTTTGGGCTGCTGCTTAAAAACGCATGCGTTTAAAAAAAAAAAAAAACTCACACGCATGCGTTAATGCATATGCGTTTTTGGACTTTGAAAAAAAAAAATGTCCAAAATGTTCCCAAAAACGGACTTAAGGCAAAAACGGATGGAATGTGTGAACCTGGCCTATGCCTCTTAGTGCCTGGATACCCACTGTTTATCATAGTTACTAGTGTTCTCCCTGGTTAGCGCTGCCTGTAAGGATGTGGGAGGTAGCTCCCAGGTCCCTGATCGCTGGGGAGATCTGCCTGTTTGACAGCTCCCCAGCGATCAGGTAACGACGCTCCAGCGATCCCGGCAAGTCGTTATCGCTGTGGGGATTGCTGGAGTGATCGTTATGTGTGACAGGGCCTTTAGCCTCTCACCTAGTCAGATCATATCTCACACTTTGCATTGATGAGGAGCAAACACTCTGAAACACCACATCTGCAAATTGAGAATATGATAAGGTTCGTTAAAGGGTCAATATTGACTTTTAAGATTGCTACTACCAATAAGTGGCACTAGAGTTCAAGTTCTCTTTAAAGAGACAATTTGCATATTTAAGAATGGATTCACACAAGTTTGTCTTTTTTTCTTATTTGGGAGGAGGAGGAGGATTTGTAAATATATTTTTATTAAAGTTTTTAACGTAAACATACATATAACGTATTGAGCAAAAGTTATTAAGCTCAAAGTATAACATATCAATATTACATCATAATATAGTTCAAATCAGGCTGAAGTCTCCTGGTGCAGTCGAAAAGAACGATGTCACCATGGCTACTACAAACTTCACATCAAAGTATTAGGTGGGACCCCTCCCTGTTCCAAAGGGAACAGAACGGGGAGGTCCCTAGATCTCAACAGGAGATCAGAATGAAATAATACTATGGTCTAATTACAGTAAATTAGATAAAACGGCTTCTGGCCGTCCACTGGATATGGGGGGGTGGAAGAAAGTTGATCCAAAAAAATAAGATCTAGAGAAGAGAAAAGGCTTGAAAGTGAGAAAAGGGAATTGAGAGAAGTATAGAAGTGAGAAGGAAGAGCAGAGAAGACGAGAACTGTACGTCTGGGGAGTCGCAGGTTAGGAGAGTGAAACTAGCATATTTCAGGTAGTGCACAGGTGATTCACCCACAAGAGAACATAGCTCTAAAATTAGGGGCATCTCTGAAGAGGATCCATTCCGTCCAAGTAGTTACATAGACAGATTGAGTTTGGGAGGACTCAGCTGAAAGCTCCTCAAATCTACGAAGGGTCTCCATTTCTGAGTACTACTCCAAAATCGTGGGGGGTGCCTGCTCCCTCCAATGACGAGGGATCATATTTCTCACAGCACTAAGGCAGAACGGAAGGATATCCTTCTTTTGGGTCTTCCAGGATCCAGGGAGCAGAGAGAGTAAGGCCATTTCAGGAGACCCCTCCAAACTCCTACCCATTACCATGTTATAGTTCTGAAAAACTGCAGACCAGAATTCTTGGATCAGGGGGCAGCTCCACCAAATATGGATCAAGGAACCAACCTCTGCATCGCATCTCCAACAAAGGGGAGAGGTGGAAGAAGAAAACCGATGCAACCTGTCTGGTGTGATTTACCACCTAAGGCGTATCTTGCATAAATATCTTCATCAAGATACTAAACAGTAGCCTCCAAATGCGGAGGAGTATATAAGGCGTATCTTGTAGCATTTTTCTAATGCCTCACATGACCCTGAGGATTTCCGAGCCATCAAAAAACACTTCTCCCAATCCTGTGTCGAGACAACCCTTCCGAGTTCCGACTCCCAGGCTCTCCTATATCCATGAGTTTCCGCGTCTGACGCCCCCGATAGGATAGAGTAGATATCTGAAATCCCTCTACAGGGTGCTTGGGTGGCAGCAAAGATTGCCTCTAGGGGAGACAGGGCGACATCGGGGCCTCTCCGGAGTGTCAGAGAATTCATGTAAGACCTTAACTGAAGGTACTCCCACCACTTCAGCTTTACCTCCGGTGAAGAGACTTGCAGGTCATTAAAAGAGGGAAGCTCCCCCGCCCGTAGGAGCTGACCGATTCGGGTATCTTCATCAGCCCGCCATAACAATAGCTTTTGTTGGGTCACCCTCGGTGGAAAGGCCGGATTGCAAAACAATGGAGTCAGATAACTAGTGGTATGTGTCTTAGCCATCTACCCCCATGCTACACGCCAAGCCTTCAGTGCCTCGGTGGTCAGAATAGTTAGGTGGCCCGACGTAGTCAATGCCTCAGAGGGGATCCATTGTAGATAACGTAGGGGTATCTGCATGTCCGCCTGCTCTATCTGAACCCACTGCTTGGTTGCCGCTCTGAAATTCCAGTCAAGCTATCGGACCAATACAGCGGACAGGCAATACCTCCGCAAGTCCGGCAAACCCATTCCTCCCAACTTCGTCTGTGCAGTCAAGACTTTGACGCTCACTCTCGGCCTTGTACCATTCCAGACAAACATGGAGATGAGAGTACGGATGGTATGGAAGTATGTGCCCCGTGGCCATACCGGTGCGGCTTGGAAAATGTACAAAAAACGTGGCAAGATGTCCATCGATACAGCGTGGATTCTCCCCAGCCAAGACAACTTTAGAGATTTATAGGACTCCAACAAGACCCCCACTTTGTCTAAAATAACTTTATGGTTTAGCTGGAAGACCCTGAACAAATCAGCGGGCAGATTAATTCCCAAATATGATATGTGGCCTGGCCTCCAGCGAAAGGGGAACCCCATGGAAAAGGAGAACGCCTCAGCGGAAGGCAGGGAGACATTCATCGCCTCGGACTTTGAGTAGTTCACTTTAAAGTTACTAAGGCCTCCAAACAATTCGAACTCTCGCAGCAGAGCAGGGAAGGTCACCGACGGGCGAGTCACGTACATAAGAACGTCATCCGCAAATAATTCTGTCTTATGATGGGTATTCCTCATCAGGATCCCGTGTATTTCGCCATTGTCCCTTATAGCTTTAGCTAAATGTTCCATGACAATAACATAGAGCAGGGGAGATAGCGGGCACCCCTGTCTGGTCCCATTTCCAATCAGGAACGAGCCAGACAAGCCGCCGTTAACACGCACCTTTGCGAATGGGTTAGAATACAGTGAGGGAACCCCGTTCATGAATTTACTGCCTAGGCCAATGTATCTCAGTGCCCCCCAGAGGAAACCCCAGTGGACCCTGTCAAAGGCCTTTTCTGCATCGACAGAAAGCAGACAAAGAGGGGACTTCCACATCTTAGCCTTCTCAATAAGAAGAAAGGATCTATATGATGTTGTCCCGCACCTCTCGGCCCCTAACATAGCCCACTTGGTCAAGGTGAATGATGGAGGGAAGTCTCGTTGAAAGCCTATCAGCCAATATCTTGGCAAACAGCTTAACATCCACATTATTCAAAGAAATGGGGCGGTAACTCGCTTCCTCTAGGAGATTCTTGTTCGGCTTGGGGATCACACAAATGTGCGCCTCCAATGCCTGTAGGGGAAAAGCATCTCCTCCCAGAAGCGCCTTAAATGAAGAGAGCATGTGAGGCAACAAGTCACCGAGCATGGTCTTATAAAACATGGGTGTGTAGCCGTCAAGTCCCGAACTTTTCGCCGTCAGGGACATCTTAACCGCATTAGTCAGTTCCTCCACCGTGATGTCTTCCTCTAGGGAAGCCACGTCTTCCTCAGACAAAGAAGATATATTTACCCTCTCAATATACGACCCAATTTTAGATCGCAAGGCTTCAGGGTCCATGTCAAAAAATTTACCCCTCAGGCCGTATAGATCGGCATAGAACGTCTGAAACACCTTCGATATTTCCTCGGTGCTATGGACTACTCGACCCGAGGGAGTCTTAATAGAGGGGATGTAAGTGGGACGTCCTCGAGGGTGCAACAATCTAGCCAAGGGTCGCCCACAGTAGTTGGCCTTCTTATAAAAAAACCCCCTAGAACGTTCCTTGTGCCTTTCGTATTTGCTGTCCAAGAGATTTCTCAGCTCCACTCTTTTCGAAGTTAGGTCTATCAAAACCTCGTGATTACGGGTAGACTTATGTGTCCTCTCCAAACTATTGATCTGGGATACCAGTGTGTTCAACTGTTCGGACCGATGTTTCTTTAGTCTCGCCCCATGTTTGATTAACGTACCCCGGAGGATACATTTTAGGGCCTCCCATTTGATGGTCGGGGAGGTCTGATCTGATATATGTGTCTGAGAGAATGTGTTAATGTCTGACTTCAGTTCAGCCAGACAGGACGCATCAGTTAAGAGGTGGCTATTCAATCTCCAGGACCTTTCTTTTTTAGTCAGACCTGGCAACTCCATAGACAGGAAAATGGGGGCTGTGATCTGACAAGACAATGTTACCAATAGATGTTTTAGGTGTCCAAGATAGGATCTTCTGGCTGACAAGAAATAAATCTATATGGCTATACAAGCCGTGAACTCCAGAAAAGAAAGTGTAGTCCTTAACTGAAGGGTTAAGGATCCTCCAGATATCAACCAAGTGGAGTTTGTGTAAAATTGTCCGGAGAGCCATTATGCGTTTGCGTGGAGCCGTCCCCCTACCAGATGAAGAATCCAGGAGTGGATCTAGAACAAAATTAAAGTCACCTCCAATGACAACCTGGCCTTCAGCAAAATCCGCCAATTTTGTCAAGAGGGATCTACAGACCCTCGTCTGCTCCCTGTTTGGGAGATACCAATTGACCAGAGTCAATGGGGTTCCCGCCATCAATACCTTGAGAAAAATGTATCTTCCCCCTCTGTCGATCACCGAGTCCAGAAGTTTATAAGGCAAGTTTTTGTGTAGGGCTATTGAGACTCCCTTAGTTCTGGACTCGGGGTTCGTACAATGGATCCATTCCGAGTAGTGTCCCCCTCTAAAAGAGGGGACGTGGCCCTCCTTAAAATGTGTTTCCTGGAGTAAAATCACCTGCACACCTTTCCTTTGCATGTCAGAGATGACATGTTGCCTTTTCTGGGGGGTGTTAAAACCCCGAACATTTAGGGATCCTATCTTCAAGGATCCTCCAGCGATTTCGCACCCAGGAGGCTATCCCCTGATGGGCCTCGCAGAGGTTACCACCTGCGACTCCTCTGAGGAAAAGAAGAAAGAGATGAGAGTAGGAAAGAAGGAGAGAGGGGAAATCCAGTGGACCGTCTAGCCTGATTAACACTCAAATTAGGGTAAGTTCTTTACAGAAGCACTACACTCAAAAGGAGAGTGCAGTGTCCCCCTGGGAGGTATCCTTTCTCAATGGAAGGGAAACAGTTATAAATTCAAACTATAGGGTGTATTAACCCTAGTCAAAATAAACACAAGAACAATAAATTTCACTAGACTCGAGGGAAATGTCCCCCCGGCCATCAACCTAAAAAAAAATAAGTCACATCAACTATATATCAACAACCTGGCTATTGTAGGCTCCCTGTAGTAGGGCATAATTAACACAAATATAAAACGTACAGGAAAGCCCTATTGTATGATGGAGAGAGCGCCCTCGTTATTACATAGCATAGCTTCAGAGGTAACATTATTTGAAGGAAGGGTTTAGGAGGGGGGTTCAGGAGGGAAAGCAGGAATAAAGGGGTAGGAAAGGATAGGCAAGGGAGGGGAATGGGAATAGAAGGGAAGGGAGGGTATGAAATAGAGAACGGGATATATGAAGGGGAAGAGACAGAAACCCAAAAAAAAGGGGGGGGGGAGAGAGAGAGGATAGGGGACTCAAATAAAAGCCTCGCAGGAATTGTAGCAGAAGGGGCGATTTTCTCTGCAGGGGAGCGCTATAAGGCATATCAAAGAGTAAATGGAAAAAAATTCACGTGTGGATCACAAAGTCAGCCCTCTTCACTCCGGCTTTCCTCACTGAGTCTGCGTCTCCATCAGTTCCTGTTCCTCCCATTCCTCTTCCTTCTCGGATTCCTTGCATTTCGACGTGCCGATTGAAATAAGCCATCAAATGAGGAAGTCGGCCAGTCCGGGAAGTGGAGACCCGGGTCAGGGATGTCAAGAGCCTGGAGAAACCCCTGCAGTTCCCTCGGATGAGTGAGGGAGGTCAGCAGGCCCTCCCGTCGAACCTGTAGGCGAAAGGGGTAACCCCAGGAGTATGCAAGGTGATTTTGTCGCAACAGCTCCAAAAGGGGTTGCAATGCTCTCCGCTTCTGGAGGGTCCTCCTGGAAAGATCAGCAAGTAAGTGCAGCCGGCATCCCTGTAAACAGATCTCCTCGCACCTTCTCGCCTTATTGAGGACCTCCTCCTTAATCTGGTACTTATGGAATCTGCAAATGATGTCTCGGGGTAAAGCCCCTTCTGGAGGAAGGGGGCCTAGGGACCGATGGGCTCTGTCAAAGTCGATGATGGAGTCAGTCGGAGCATTTCTTATGGAATTGAACAGACTCTGCATGGTGGCACTCAACTCAGATGGGGATACCATTTCCGGAACACCGCGGACCCGGATGTTTTGTCACCGCTCGCGATTTTCAAGGTCCTCCATTGAATCTAGGAAGGCTTCCTGTTGGGATTGCTGAAGTGACACCGTATCCTCGAGTGCTTTAACCCGTCTAGTTAAATCTTCGACGGTGGTGTCTGTCTGGGAGACCCTACCAGAGATCACCTGGACTTCACTGCGTATCGCAGCCGTTTCAGACTTAAGGGAGGCGTCTACCTTAGAAATAAAATCTGACATTTCCTCTTTGGTGGGAATATTCATAATGCGTGCCTTAAAGGACTCCCACATGTCTGCTTTTGGGATCGGGGACTCATGGGCTGCAGTGTCAGAAGTCAGGCAGGGGCTTGAGCAGGCAGAGATTGAGTCCTCTCTCTTATCACCGGCACTGGATGTCGCAGATAGGGACAATTCGCATAGGGGCACCCCAGTGATATTAGTATTATATGACTGTGTAAAGGATAGCGCCCCCACCATGGGTGGTGGTCTCTGGTACTGTGTCCTGCCAGGCTGCAGGGGGTACAGGGTGCACTGTCCACTACAGGGCTTGCAGGGGGCTCAGATTGCATTATATTGCCCCAAGTTTGAGGCAGTACTCCACCAGCAGCACTTGTACTGTGTTCTCTCATGTCCCCCGTCCCAGCTGCTCCATTACACTGAGTGTCTGCTGCCAGCATGTGTTTTCTGGCCACCTCCTCTCCCTTCATAATGTCCCCGTCTGCATATGTGGCACCCCAAGGGTTAATATGCCACAGAAACAACACAGGTTTAATCCCCACACAACACTACACTAGAAAGTGGGAGGAGCTTAGCTGGCACCTGCACTAGTGGGAGGAGCTAGGTTGTTTACCTCAGGGCAGAAGTGACAGTTAGTTCAGTTCAGAGGAGAGTTGAGTCTGGAGCAGGAGCAGAGCCAAGTATCAGTGGAGGTCCTGAGAGGTCTGAGGAAAGGAGACAGAGTAACAGAGGAACATACCCGGGATAAAGAGTTACCCCAAAAGCTTGATCCCGGGGAGGCGCTTAAGACGGATACCGGATCCGAGGCTGTGCATGAGACAGTCAGGACAGTAAACACCGGCATAGTGAAGGTCCACCATCTTCACCACACCATAGCAAAGCAACACGAAGGAGTCAGTGACACAGAGGACTCAAGTTGCCCAGCATATTGGTACCCGTGAGCAGAGACAGGGCCGGCAGTATAGCTACAAGTAGCAGCGGGGCCACACACAGCGTTTAAGTAGGAAGCCAAGGACCCGGTCAGGGTGAGCGCAACCTGGTACAGACTCCGTGGACAATACTGTGTAATACCATCTGCCAGTAAAGACTTGAAGAACAACAGAAACCGTGAGTGTGAGTCATCTTTATGCTGAAACCCCACTTGCCCTCGTAGACTGCCATTGCCTCTACTCTTATCATCTCTACTGCTACCCCTACTCTCCTGCAGCATCAATAACATCCTCACAGACTTTAACTACCTTTACCACTGCCCGGGGAACCCAATACTGCCCACAGGAACTATTCCATCCAAGCTGCCAACCCACCATCCCCGGAGGTTCTGCAGCAGCGGCGGCCCCATTACTGGCCGCATATAGTGGGTGGCGTCACGAGTGACAAATCCCCTGTAAATAACCCCCCATTTTGTTGTGCGGGCCCGGGACACGGTCCGGACCAGGACCGCCGTAACATCCCCCAGCAGCACCCCGGTCCGGCACCGAGTGCCCCGTCCCAGCGGGCTCCACACATACATCACTTGTGGCTTCACTCTGTTAGGTGCCTCAGTGTGCAGGTCTCCCCATTCAGTGGCCAGGGTCCTGCAGTCCAGTCCAGCTCCCTCCGGTGAGTGCAGGGCTGTGCACATAGATCCTATCTCCCCAGGCTCAGCATGTGGAGCCTGTGCAGCAGGTGCAGCCATCTTAGTACAATCAGCAGCACCCGGGGGTCTGCTTGAGCTCCTGAGAAACCTAGTAATACCCCCGGATTTCAGGGCTGGTGGGTCCAGGGGTGCTCCAGGGCGTCCACTCTTTCTTTTGGGTGGCATAAGGGGCACAGCAGCCAGGTCGGACAGCGAAATTCAGGCTGCAAAGAGGCCGGGGAGATGGAGCTCAAGCTCTAGTGACTGTCTCCCTCCATGGCCAGGACACGCCCCCGAGGAGGAGGATTTGTAAGCAAAAAAAGAGACATATTCATCACTGTGCTGGATCAGATTTTTATCTGCTTTGTATATTTTTTTCGATTTGTGTTGTCATCCATTTTAATGACACGAGGGGTCTTAGGCTGCTTTCACATCAGCGGTAATCGCTGATCACGGCAGTTGTGGTGAAAAAACCACAACTGCAGCGATTACCGCATAACGGCTGCACTTGCGGTTCACTTGGAGAAAGCCCCATGCAATGTCTATGGGTCTTGCAGTAAGTGTGCGGCAGGTGTGGCAAGTGCGGCTTCGGCACTTGCGGCAGATGCGGTCGCGAAGAAACCTCGGCTGACCGCGTTTTTTTTTGCGGCTGCATCTGCCGCAAGTGCCGAAACCGCAACTGTACCACACTTGCCGCACCTGCCGCAAGCCCTATAGACATTGCATGGGGCTTGCCGCAGGTGAACCGCAAGTGCGGTTGTTATCCGGTGATCGCGGCAGTTGCGTTTTTTTCACCGCAACTGCCGCAATCAGCGATTACCACTGATGTGAAAGGGGCCTTAGCTGATTGATTTAATATAAATTACTTTTTCACACAAAGAAGGGTAAGCACTGATCAGCATTTTTATTTTCTTAAATAAAATCTTTTTTGAAAAACATTTTTGGATTATCTTTGTCTAATAATTGACAATTATTAATTGAATAACCTTGATCTAATTTTAAAAGAACGTTTTATCATCTAAAACATTCAAGTGTCACAACAATACTAAGACAGAAGTTGGGATGGAGAAATTACATTTTTTACAACATGGTCAAGTTTTACACTTTTGGGTTACTGCTGTGAATATACTGTATATTTTTCACTACTGCACAATCAAACATTAACTCCTATATAAAACAATGATTGGCAGAATTTAAATTGATTTTTCATACTTTTTTGGCCTGAAAAGTGTGAAGATGCTTTTAAATGCTCTCCCGTTAAACATGGATGCTAATTAAGGAGAAGCCAAAGAGCCTTAATTAAAAGATGTATAAATGCATTTTTTCAATATTTCTGTATATACAGTATATATATTAGATGTATAGAAAGTTGGTTTCTTGCATTTATCACATATAAACTATGCTTTTTGTAGCAAAAAATAACTTGCTATATTTGCTAGTACATTATAAGTCTATTATCACGTTTTTTATTCTACATTCCCTAGTACATTTTAAGTCTGTTTTTAAATGTCGTTTTTAATTCATGTGCATTATTTAATGTATGTAAAAGTAATTCAGGGCAGTTTTATGATGCAGCTCAGGGTCTGGAGGATCCCTGAAGAATTAGCATCCTTCACTGCAAGACATTCATTGCCATTTTCACCATGAAATCCTACTAGACCATGTAATAGAAGTATAACCTGAGTCCCCCCCCACCTGTTACTTGCTAGACAGCTAACTTTCCTTGGCTTTTGCTAAAGGTCGATGCTGACAAATCTATCTATTTGGGGCAAATTGTCAGTGAGAAACTTCCGCTCGAACTATTTTGGACAAAACTGGCTGTTTGAAAAGGTAAATCCCATTGCATGAAGGTCTGAACAATGGCCAAATGTGTTGATGTGCTGCTGGTGGTTTGGACGGGACAAAGAGCGGATTAATTGGGGCCTTGGCTGGCTGATTCGAGATGGCTCCACTCAGCCCGCACTGCAGGGTGCCCCATTGACTGGTACCACAGTCCCACTTTTCACAAACTCTAAACAAAAGTCAATTTCTCTCTCTCTCTTTTTATTTTTAGAGTGAGCGAGAGGGAGAAAAAGGAGGATAGAGAGCCCGTGTTTGAGCTGTGCAAGGTGACTTGATGGATTATAAGACCCTATTGTTTGCTTCTTCATGTCTGCTATAAAGTTAGTTACTTTCTCGGCACAGAAGAGGGCAGAGATAAAACAATGTCTGTTCTCCCAATTCAAACAGACAAATTGATGTCATAAAGCCATGATTTTTGGCATTTCCACTACATATACAATTAGTAATGTTCTCAGCTAAACTGAAAACTAATATTATAAACATTAAGACGTTCTGGTTTATGTTCCTTGAATGTGTTCTCTCTTATCCATATTAACACACATACGTATACTGACACCCCCTAGATGTGAGGGCACGTAGGAGGTTGGGTGAGATTTAACAGGACTGATCTAAATCCCGCACTTGTATAGAGCGCAGTGTCTCTCAATAGAATTCAAAAGTCACAGGGAATCGTGTTAAAAACGGGTCATTTGTAGTTAATAATTAGGCAGGGATCCCCTGGGAAAGCAAACAAAGCAAAGTAGTATAATGTGTTGCTCCCTGGGATAATTAATATAATACAGGCACATTCAAATGACTTTGACAAGAGCAGACTTATAGCAAGGAAAGTCTTTATCTGTTTAACTTTGTATGCATTGGGTAGAAATTTGTATGTATTTGAGATTATTCATTTATCTATAACAATCATATAGCGTAGGTGATGGCTATTGGGCAATGACATAATTCCATAAGAAGAAGTTCAAATATAACAATCTTTTTTTCCCTAAAACAAAAATGATATTCCCTATGAGCACATAGTGTCTTTCAGACATTGGCTTAGCCACCGATTTTCTCAGACGAAGTTGCTTCAGGAAAACGCTGACAGTCGTTTTTATCTGGAGCAGCTTCACTGCCAGCATTGCCATTGTTCTAGAAGCAGCTCCGCCTCCGGGATCTTTTACTCTATACTGTGAAATATAGTGGGCGGGCAAATTCCACTGAGAGACTCCCGGAAGAAAAAGGCTAGGGTCACACCAGCGCATCACATGACGAGCTTGGAAATAGCGCGAAATTTCAAACTCCGGCACTTACATGCTGGCGTTTGAACTGCGCTCAGGGTTCCGTCAGCCATAGGAATAAATTGACAGCGTTAACGCAGTCTTTCCTTTCTGGTAACACTGCATTAATGCTGACAAATGCTAAGTTTTAAATGGAACCCCCCTGAATGCAGTGGTAAACGCTGGTGTGACCCTAGTCTAAAGTTTCTCGCTTCTTAGGGTATCTAAGTATCTAAGCTTCTTAGTATCCTACAGCGGTTAAAAGAAGACATGTACACAGCAATGTGGTTGTGACAATGCATGTGCTGGGAGGATTGATAAGTCTGCAATCACTTAGAGTGGCTGCAGAATTATCATATTAGACCTCTTAGAAAACAATAAGTCTAAAATGCAAGATAACATTACTTTAAGAAAGTGTTGAGTTGTTGTGATTTAATTTTCCATTTTTCATTTGTCATTTTTCCTCCTCTTCTTCCAAGAGCCATAACTGTTTGATTTTTCTGTCAATATTGAAATATGAGTTTTTTGCAGGACAATTTGTACTTTTGAATAACATTATTTATTTTACCATATGGTGTACTGAACAATAGGAAAAAAAATTCCAAATGCGGTGAAAGCGTAAAAAAGTGCGTCATTTTGAATTTTTTAATTTTTTAAATTTGTCATTTTGAATTTTTTCCCCGTTACGCAGTTTACAGATATGATTAATTGATTTTATATTTTGATAGATTGGGCATTTCTGAACAAAATATGTGAGTTCTGATAACTTCCTGTGTGCTCACAGGACCCCAGGCTGTCATGACAACGCATCGAGGTCCCGTAATCGCATCCCCATCGTGATCCCTGCTCCGGTGCTTTGGTTTGCAGTGTCAGTGATTGATAGCAAGATCCGAAGGGTTAACACTTGTTAGCTACACATGTTAGATGATTAAATCAGCTGATGTGTGGGGAATGATGTGAGCTCAGTGCGTGAGCTCGCATCAAAGGGTCGGAGGCGACCTATGATGTTCCCTTAGACCATAGGTCATAAAGGGGTTAATGTAATTCATTATAGCATCAAGCGACTAGCAATTTTTCCTAGTCTCCATGGGCAAGATGAAATATTATTCCTTCCTCAAATTGCCCACAGTTTGTCAGTATTGACCAACTGTCCAAAAATATCCCTATTTTTTGTTCATACTATATTCAGTGATTATATTTTTTGATAATGACAAATGCTACAATTTTAAAAATGAGCATATTTTAGGCTTGGTTGCAACTTTTAGGCTCTTACATTGGACTATAACCACACTCATATGCAGTGGCAAATGACTGCACAATTTTTAAGGTGATGCCACCAAAGTCCTGATGCCATTGGCCACCATAGGCAGGCATAGTTTTGAATGTATTCAACAACCACAGCGTGAAAAAATTGTATTTTATAATCAAACTCCTTCAACACAACTTGAAATAAAACATAAACATCTCAAAGACAGGGCACATTGTACCATGTAGTAGTTACAAGGGAGCAGTTATGTTTTCATATGGATGATATGGGTATTGTACAACTTATCTAATAAAAACATTGCACACAAGAAAGGGCAGCATCAATCAATTCTGCTCAATTACGATCTGAAGAAAATTGTAACGCTGGTGGGGGTGGACCCACTCACTGTACAATGGAATCAGGTTCACCCTGGTGGGGCACAACTAAGCACTAAGTGATTATTCACTAGAGCCTCTTTGTTATTTTAGCTGTGTGGTCAGGGTCATTATTTTGTTGGAAGGTGAACCTTCAGCGAAGTCTGAGGTTCAGCGCACTCAGGAAGAGGTTTTCATTCAGGATATCTCTGTACTTGGCGTACTTGGCTGTATTCATGTTTCCTTCAATTGCAATACTCCCAGACTATGAGAAATAAGATTCTTTGGTCTGATTAGATGAAGATAGAACTTTTGGTGATAATTCTAAGTGGTATGCGTAGAGAAAACCAGGTGTTTTTCACCTGCAGGAACAGGACGACTGAAATAAACTCAGGAAGAGGTTTTCATCCAGCATATCTCTGTACTTGGCGTACTTGGCTGTATTCATGTTTCCTTCAATTGCAACCAGTCGTCCTGTCCAAAATCACCGAAGTAGGACATAAAGCTATAAAGAAAAAAACTCACCGAAATTTAGCCAGGTAAAACATCCGTTGCACCTAGCAGAGGGCTGCCAGCTCCACTGATAGGCAACGCAAGTGTAAGAACACCGGTGCTCAATCCCTTGCAACCCAAGCATGGGGGCGGCTGTGGCGCCTGCGTCCAGCCATGCTGACAAGGAGGAGACTGGTGGCATTCATGGACACAAGGTTACCAACAGCATGTCATCCACACAAGTCTAAGTGAAGCAAAGTATCAGAGCTCAGCCTAGGTGCAACCGATGTTTTACCTGGCTAAATTTCGGTGACTTTTTTTCTTTATAGTTTTATGTCCCACTTCGATGATTTCGGACAGGACGACTGGTTGCAATTGAAGGAAACATGAATACAGCCAAGTACGCCAAGTACAGAGATATGCTGGATGAAAACCTCTTCCTGAGTTTATTTCAGTCGTCCTGTCCCTGCAGGTGAAAAACACCTGGTTTTCTCTACGCATACCACTTAGAATTATCACCAAAAGTTCTATCTTCATCTAATCAGACCAAAGAATCTTATTTCTCATAGTCTGGGAGTATTTCATGTGTTTTTTTGTAAACTCTATGGGGTTTTCATATGTCTTGTACTGAGGAGAGGCCACTCTGAAATAAAGGCGTGACTGGTGAAGGGCTGTGTGATAGTTGACTTTATGGAACTTTCTCCCATCTCCCTACTGCATCTTTGGAGCTCAGTCACAGTGATTTTGGGGTTCTTCTTTACCTCTCTCACCAACACCAGGGCTCTTCTCCCACGATTGCTCAGTTTGGCTGGATGGCAAGGTCTAGGAAAACTTCTGGTGTTCCCAAACTTCTTCCATTTAAGTATTATGGAGGCCACTGTGCTCTTAGGAACCTTCAGTACTGCAGAAATTCTTTTGTAACCTTGACCAGATCTGTGCCTTACCATAATTCTGTCTCTGAGCTCCTTGGGCAGTTCCTTTGACCTTTATGATTCTCATTTGGTCTTTAATGCACTATGAGTAGGGATGGGCGAGTCTACTCGCTATAACTCGTTACTCTGCGAGTAGTAAGGGACTCGCAGGACTCGGTACTCTGCGAGTTTCCCAGCGATTACTCGCACAGTAACGAGTCCAATGCAAATCAATGGCAATCTTAGTTTTGTCAGAGACTCTGACAAAACTAGGATTGCCATTGACTTGCATTGGACTCGTTACTGTGCGAGTAATCGCAGGGAAACTCGCACAGTAACGAGTCCGGCTGTCTGCTCTGTGCCAGGCTCTGGTCCTGCGGGCTGCCGCAGCTCCAGGGTCCTAGAGCCCGCCTGCTCTCCCTGTGTACAGACATGAATGTCTGTGCACAGAGATGATGTAGCAGAGCTGAGATTGTTCTCAGTCTGCTCACTCCCTGTGCATAGACATCTATATCTATGCACAGGGATGTAGCAGAGAGGACATCGCGTTTTGGACTACGTCGGACGGAAGAGGATTTTTTTAAATAAAGATGGAGTCCCTAATGGCTTTTTTTTTATTTCTAATAAAAAAATTTTTCTCTGTGTTGTGTTTTTTAAAAAAAATTTAATAGAAATTCATGGCGGTCATGTCTAATATTGGCGTGACTGCCATAAATTTCGGGCTTAGGGCCAGCTGATAATACAAAGCTGGCCTTAACCTCATTATTACCCAGTGAGCCACCCGCCACCCGGGCCACTGGAAGAGCGGGGTTCAGCGCCAGAGGATGGCGCTTCAATGAACGCGCCATCTTCTGAGGCGGCTGCGGGCTGCAATTTGCAGCGGGGGGTGCCCAGAAAGCTTGGGCCTCCCTGCGCTGCGGATTACAGCCCCCAGCTGCTTAGCTGTACCTGGCTAGACATAGAAATTGCGCGGAGCCCCACGCACAGGGAAGTAGCAGAGCTGAGATTGTGTTTTGGACTACGTCGGACGGAAGAGGATTTTTTTAATTAAAGATGGAGTCCCTAATGGCTTTTTTTTATTATTTCATGAAATTCATGAAATAATAAAAAAAAAGGGCTCCCCTATATTCTTGTGTCCGGCCAGGTACAAATAGGCACCTGGGGGTTGGGGGCAGCCCGTCGCTGCCTGCTGGATCCGGCTGGTTCCAGAAATACGGCGAAGCCCACATCATTTTTTTTCTGAAAAATCAATAAAACAATCCTAAAAGGGCGACTGCATCTTTATTAACCCCTCACCCATGGTCCAGGGGTTAATAAAGATGCAGTCCCTTTTATTTATATTGTTTTATGGATTTGTCAGAAAAAAATTTGACGTGGGCTTCGCCGTATTTCTGTAACCAGCCGAATCCAGCATGCAGCGACGGGCTGCCCCCAACCCCCAGGCGCCTATTTGTACCTGGCCAGACACAAGAATATAGGGGAGCCCTTTTTCTTTATTATTTCATGAATTTCATGAAATAATAAAAAAAAGCCATTTGGGACTCCATCTTTAATTAAAAAAATCCTCTTCCGTCCGACGTAGTCCAAAACACATTCTCAGCTCTGCTACTTCCCTGTCTGTGCTTAGACAGACAGGGATGTAGCAGAGCTGAGAACTGACTAAACAGTTAGGGTTCAGCTCAGGTCATTATGACCTGAGCTGAACTCTGCTGTCAGCCAGACTCGCTCTGCTGCTGGCGATTCCCGAGCAGTGACGGAAGTTAATTTATTCACTGCTTCTGTCAGTGTTCGGGAATCTCTGGAAAAAGCAGCAGAGACTCGGGGAGCGAGTCTGCAGCCGGCGCCGGCGGAGGCATCGGTAAATAGCCGGCCAGTCCGGTGCACCCCCCACCCCAAGGGTCTGGATACTTATGACCATGTGATATTTCAGTTTTTTTTTTAAAATAAATGTGTAAACATTTCATCATTTCTGTTTTTTTTTCAGTCAAGATGGGGTGCAGAATGTACATTAATGAGAACAAAATGAACTTTTTTGAATTACCAAATGGCTGCAATGAAACAAAAAGTGAAAAATTTAAAGGGGTTTGAAAGCGTTCTGTGCCAACTGTAATAAACTATATCATAATGTTGCTCAGGCACCTCCCATTAGGGGAATGTGCCTTAAGAATCCAGCGTCCTCTAGCCATTGGCTGGAGACACTTACAGAGTGTGTGCACTGCCACTTTAAAAGGTGGGAAGTGGACACGCCCAATGCATGCTCCAAGGAGACCTTTGTGGCATGTGCAGGACCTGAAAGCAGAGAGACATGGCATGGACTGGAGCAGAAGATGCTGGACAGTTGGAGATGTGAGTGCATTGGTGTCTTTGCCTCAGGGATGCCGGTGCTGCCATTACAGTGCCTTCCTCTGTACGCCCTGTCTTTTTCAGGCCTGAAAAAAATCTCTTCAGGATTAGAGAGGCCTACATATTCTCCTCAGGCTCCCAGAACCTTACCTCAGCTCCAAAACGTTTTCTGTCTATTAAGGAAAGGGTTTTAGATTTTCTTTACCTTGAAGATGTCCTCCAAGCTGACAGTCGTGGGAGCAGGTGGTGGAAGGAAAAGGTCATGTGGAAGTTGCTTGGTATCCTTGCTCCAAGCACATGAACGTCGGGTGGAAACAACCTCCAGAATATCCTTCCTCATGGAGGGCCACCAGTATTGCTGGGTGATTAGTCAAATAGTCTTTCTTCGTTCAGCATGAGCAGCTAACCTGGAAGAATGACCCAAACAATCAGACTCGATTTCTATCAGATTCCAACATGAAAGTCCTTGCCCTGGACACTTGGGACAAATCTGTTGGATTCATGGTAACCACCTTGGAGGATCCAATATCATGTCGCGGATCCTCCATCTTCTTAATGAAGAACACAGCAGCTGACTGACTGGCAGAAAACAACGGCAGAAGATAAGATTGTGCCTCAGAGGACTGACAGGGATGCTCACCTACCAGACAACTCTTAAGGCAATACCAACTCCAATTGAGCACCTCTCCATAATTCCAGTCAAGGATGGGTTCATGAGTATGGAGCCGAGGCAGTCCCAAGAGGAGTGAGCAAGACAGGTTGGGAAGAGTTAGGAAGAAGATCTTCCTAGAATTGAAGGTTCCTGCCCATAGTTCTACCTGCTTATAAGCAAAGTGTATGGGCTCAGATCAGAGTTTTTAATTAATGGACTACACCATCAAGGGACTCTGGAGGTAATGGACAGGAATCTGATACTGATCCACTATGGCCTGATTCATGAAGATTCCAGCACATCCATAAGCTAGGTAAGTCATTTCAGAAAACTGGATAACTCCACAAGACACAGACTCAGACAAAGTCAGTGGAGGAGAAGAGTTGTTTATTCTCAGGTAGCCTCTCCAACTGACCTTGGGGTAGTAGGTCCCAGCCTCATGGGACAAGATGAAGTGTTCCATACCTCAGCAGTAAAAGCACAGTTCCACACCTTAACGAAGCTCCTGACGCTGCTCCATCAGCTTGACATGGTCGATCTGCATGGGTTCTGGAGTAGGAGCAGACTTGTGCAGCTGAATAATCAAAGTTTTCTGAAAGGATGAAGCCATATGTAGTGATCCCTTCTCATGTACATCTCTCTGACCTGTTTGTGGAATCTGAGGTCGATCCAGGTTGCCAAAGAAATGAGGTCATCAATGGTAGCGGGGACATCTCAACCAGACAGTTCATAGTTGATCCTTTTGGAGAGACCTTCCCAGAAGGCAGCTACTAATGCCTCATTATTTAATCCACCTTCAGAGGAGAGAGTGAGAAAAAGAACCGCCTACTGGCCTACAGTCTGGCTACCGAGACGTAGCTTTTGCAGAGATGAGGCTGCTGAGGTGACATGGCCCAGCTTGTTGAAGACTTTGTGGAAGGTGTCCAGGAAGGCCAGCATATCTTAAGTAACTAGATCTCCTCTCTCCCATATGAGAATGATCCAGGTGGGATCCTTTTCTCCTAGATGAGACTTAAAAAAACACTTTGGCTCAGTCAGAGGTGAACTAGTTGGATAGCAATTCAAAGTGTATTGTACACTGATCAAACCACAGCATTGTTTGGGATTACAGTCAAACTGCGGTGGAGCAGACAGATAAGAACCAGATGTCGGTACATGAGTAATAGACTATAAAATGACAGAAGATGTTTTTGGCACCATTGCTCTCAAGCAGGTTAACTGACCACAGGTAGGTCAGAATCTGATCCCACTGGTCCACAGATGAGACATTTCTTAGTGTAATGCTGGAAGAATAAGGTGGTTGGGGTCAGCGGGGTGCAAGACCTGAACAAGCTGTCATGCTGCTGGGTGTGGATCCACTGCTCCATGGGACCAGACTCACCCTGGAGGAGCATACAGTAGCTAAATATCTACCTGGTCCTTCACCAGAACCTCTGGTGGTGAGGATAAGCTTGCTGCTGCAGTTAGTCGTCAGGTACTACTCCAGGAGAACTCTCAGTACAGGGTTAACAAAGCAGGTACAGACTCAGGTACAAGCATATTAGCTAGAATAGGTTGGCAGGGTTGTGCAAGAAGGCAAGGTAGATACTGGTAGGCATGGCAGGTACTAGCAGGTACTGGTGGGTACAGCAGGTACTGGCGGGCATGGCAGGTACTGGCAGGTACTGGAACACTGGTTTTGGTCAGTAAACTGTGAAAAGCCCAGACATTTGCGGCATAGGCTGCAGTTATAGGGGCCTGAGATGCCTTAATTCACTTGTACTGACATGGCACCTTGGAAGCAGGTCTGAAATGTATAAGGTGAGTGCTAGCTTTATTTGGTCCACTTTATGTTTATGTTTGAGGTCGCATGCCACAATAACAATTAAAAATTATAGCGTAGGACCACCCTATTTGAGATATGCCTTGACGTTGGCAGGGTGGCTCAAAAGATTATTTAATGTTTTGACAAATGTCTCATTTTTGTACATTTTGGAAGTAATATGTGTATTTACTCAATTTATTTTTCAGTATTTTGTCTGGCTGTGCTGGCTACCTTTGTTTTTCACTTGAATGGTTCAGTGGCTGACTACCACTTTGTCGTGCACGTCAGTTTCTGCCTGTTTCCATCTGTATTGAATTGAGTAGGACCACCCTATTTGAGATATGCCTTGACGTTGGCAGGGTGGCCTAAAAGTTTATTTAATCTTTTGCCAAATGTCTACTTTTTTTATAGTTTGGAAGTAATATGTGTATTTACACAATTTATTTTTCAACTTGTTTGGCTAGTAAACACAGGATATGGACAAAGTTTATAGGTACATGATACGAGCACAGGATACCTGACCTGACAACTAGCAGGCATGTAATAAACTGAATCAACCTGTTGCTCAGGCTCCTCCCAATGGGGGAGGGTACCTTAAGTGCCCAGTGTCCTCCAGATATTAGCTGGGGACATTTACAGAGTGCACGCACTGCCCTTAGCATGCTCAAAGGAGACCTGGCATGTGCAGGACCTGGGAGCAGAGAGATGTGGCTGAGGCCGGAGCAGAAGCGGAAGGACTGTTGGGGAGTTA
The DNA here is from genome assembly GCA_033576535.1 of Allobates femoralis. Taxonomy (NCBI): domain Eukaryota; kingdom Metazoa; phylum Chordata; class Amphibia; order Anura; family Aromobatidae; genus Allobates; species Allobates femoralis. The sequence goes on along the minus strand of JARQOC010000001.1, from coordinate 307,983,211 downwards.
AGTGCATTCATGCTACAGGACGGCAGCACTTGCATTAATAAATGAGGACAATAGCTTAATGCAAGTATTGAGTGTTTCAGTTTTAGTAAATGACTCACGCACAGGTTCCCATTATTTTGTTGCTTCCCATGTCAATAATTTCCTCCAATGCCCCAACTATTCTTTTTAGGCTAGGTGCTGTAGCTAGGCTAGATTAGGCTGTGTTTGCAGTCCGAGTGCAATCTGACCAAATCTGAAATCACACTCAGACCAATGTTATTCTATGGAACCATGCACAAGTATTATTATTTTGTTGGGACCAAGTCTGTCTGAGTAAAAAAAAATTGCTGCATGCCTTAGTTGCCTACTAGTTCACGCAAGTCAATAGGTAAATGGAAAAAAATCGAGCTGCATTTAGATGACATCCGACTGTGGTGCAATTTTCACTGATCGACAGAATGAAGAAGATGGAGATTTTTTTTATCTTCTCCACATCAGAGAAAATCGGATTATACTATGATCATACTGATCAAACTCCCTTCATTGTCTGATCAGAGTGTGAACAGCATAATTGATCTTATTTTCTCAGGTGACAAAAAAAAAACGGTCCTCTGCACCCAGCCTTAAAATAATAACTTTCTTTTATTGAAAAATCACAAAGTCACACTTTTACAGAAAAAATAAATAAAGTTAAATTTCAATAGATGGGGCTATCATCCATTTTTAATGTGAGAAATAAAATGATGCATGCATAAAGCCCCATAACTTTGAAATCCATTGGCCTGCCAGACTTTGTATAGTTAGACATTCCTGAAAAGCTGGTAAAAAAGTACAACTGATCTTAGATCTATTTGTTAGCTTGTAATATAATGTGTAGAAATTTTGGTATAAAAGGTGTTTCAATTATTTTCTAAGGCAGGGACCTATGCTTTCTGCGCAGTCACAAAGAGTAAATAGAGTTATTTTTCCTGGCCTATAATCATCCCTTCTTTTACACAGGCAGAAAAGTAAGTTTACTGCTGTACACAATAGACCTCTCCAGTCTTAGGTTTGGGAGACCTGAGTGACCTAGGAAAGTTAATTAGTGGACTAACAAAGAATAAGGCAGAGTAGAATACATCGCCTCTCCTCTAGCCAAAGATGTCATCCATTAATTAGGGAAATCGTTAAGGTGGCCTTTATTGAGGCCATAGAAAATCTGCAGTTGGCGGTCGACAGTTTTGATCAGATTTGCCCCAGCTAAATAATGCTACCCTTAATGGTAAGAAGGATTTCAGGGGGTGGGATGGGGAGGGATGTGTTTCAGCAACATTACAGTTAAATAGCCGCCAATTGTGACAGCTTTGATTCTCAGGGCATACTTTGTCCATGATGTAATCTTTATTGAACCTGGTAGAAAAGGGGAGGGAGAAAAGAATAAGAGTTGGAGATAGAGAAGGAGGGAGAGTTAGAATTGTGGAAAGAAAAAGCTAAAAGACACACTGGTGAAGAAAAGGATTAATGAACACTAGAGAGAAGAGAGACAATGTCACTGAGAAACATGGAGGGATGAGTGGACATTGAGAGATAAAGGTTTAAACAGGGGCATGCTATACAAAAGCAATGAAACAACAAAAAAGGTCCATGGGCCTGGGGTAACCATGCCAATAAATACCAGCAGAGTAGAGATATCACTCAGATGTCAAGATAGAAACCATTTTATCAGTACTTAGATCGGAATGAAACATTGAGAAGACTACTATATCATGTGTGATCAGTTCATAGCATTTAATGGCTATAATGAACATCCATATCCATCATTGACAAGGCAATGCACATTTGATAGCATTGTGATTAAACAAACAATTACATTGGAGGAACATTATGAAAATCAGTTACTTTCTGCCCCTGGAGCAGGGCTGGCTCCAGAATTTTGTGGGCCCTGGGGCGAATGAGTTGTAATGGGCCCAATTAACAACACATACCAAGATACATGGTTATATATAGAGTCTGTGTGCTGTATATATATACAATTTAGAAGCTGGGGGCGGTATATATATATATATATATATATATATATATATATACATATATCCTGTATGGCAGCGAAGTCTGGGGTCCTCATACCTACCCAGTCTGGTCAAGGTGGGATTCCAGCTCAAAAGATATATTCCACCTGGAATTCTGTAAGCACCTTCTCTAAGTCCATCGAAACACCTCCAACAGTGCTTGTCGGGCCAAGCTGGGCAGGTTCCCTCTACACCTAATGGTCCTTAAGAAGGCGCTGTCATTCCGGGCACACCTACATAAGAGCATCCAAGCTCCCATCACCTTAAAGCCCTGATACATGTAGGTGAAACAGAAAAACCAGGACCCTCAGAACAGCCCACTCAAACCCAACCTGACCAGAACACCAATCACAACAACCTGACAAAAGGTGGAATCAGGAAGATGTTAGATGAAGGCCAGGAGATATCATCATCTCACAGAAACTTGACCATGTACTGGAGTCTATAGAGAGACTACAGACTGGCCCCATATCTGGAGAAACTACCGGATCCCAGAGACCGCAAGATCCTGAGCCAATAAAGACTCAGTGCCCACAGTCTGGCCATCGAATATGGCTGACACAGGCAGAGCTACAAGCCCAGGCAGGAAAGACTGTGCCAACACTGTGATCATGAGGCCCTGGAGGATGAAAACCACTTCCTGTTACACTGCTCCAAAGACTCAGCAGTGAGGGACACTCACTTCAGGAGACTCACATCTCTTCCCAGATTTCATCACCATGAAAGAAGAAGAGAAAACATATATCCTGCTGGGAGAAAAAGAGAGTGCAGTGGAGATAGCAGTGCAGTATGTGAGCGAATGTCATAGACTGCAAGAAAGAGAACTATGATATGCCATGGACTTCTATAGCCCCCACCCTCGATCTGCCCCCATCTACTTTCCCTACAGCCCCAACCCAACATCCCTACAGTCCCCATCCCTATTCCCTTTTGTACACTTGCTTTGGCAAAACTAATGTGCATTTAGTCCTTCCAATAAAGCTTCTTTGAATCATGAATATACATATATATAGCAAAAACACAAAAAACATGAGCAGCACAAGGAGCTATCACATTAAAGGGAACCAACCACCCCAAATGACCCCCCCGGACTGTTAATATGTGTCCCTACACCCAGCACACACATTTGGGGCAATCGTTTTTGCTAAAAAAACTGTTTAGTAGAAGCTAAGATATATGTTTATGAAGTTTAATAACTTCTGACGACTGGGTGTTACCTAGCTTTGTCCACGTGCAGTGTTCATGTGCCTGTCAGCTTCCTCTCCCCCTCCCCTCTCATCTTCTAAGAGCCTGGCCGCCTCATGAAAGGGGTGGGGCTAAATCGTGGCGAGCCCCGCCCCCTTTCATGGCGCGATTTAGCCCCGCCCCTTTCATGACGCGGCCAGGCTCTTAGAAGATGAGAGGGGAGGGGGAGAGGAAGCTGACAGGCACATGAACACTGCACGTGGACAAAGCTAGGTAACACCCAGTCGTCAGAAGTTATTAAACTTCATAAACATATATCTTAGCTTCTACTAAACAGTTTTTTTAGCAAAAACGATTGCCCCAAATGTGTGTGCTGGGTGTAGGGACACATATTAACAGTCCGGGGGGTCATTTGGGGTGGTTGGTTCCCTTTAAGTCCGGTGCAAAGTCCATAGCTATGTTCGGTTGCTCATATATTTACCAAAAAATGGACAGCACTCATCAGTAGCATATACTTTAGAGATTTACTGGCCCATACCGACCAAACGTTTCCATTCCGGCAGAACCTTCTTCCAGCAGTGCTGGAAGGAGGTTCTGCTGGAACCAAAACGCTCGGTCTGTATGGGCCAATAAACCTGTAAAGTATATGCTACTGATGAGTGCTGTCCATATATATATATATATATATATATATATATACTAGCTGTGAGCCCGATGCAAATGCATCGGGATTCTAGAACGTGCATTAATTTGATTATAGTAGTTATAGCTGTTAGCCTAATGCAAATGCATCGGGTATCTAAAATATGTTTATTGTTTTTTTAAACATTTTTAAATAATAATCGCATCATCAATAGCAATAATATAAGCCATAGCATTATTATTAGCAGTAATAGCAGTATTAATAGCATTATTAGCAGTATTATGAGCATTAATACCAGTATTAATAGCATTAATAGCATTATTATTAGCATTAATAGCATTATTAAAAGCATTATTAGCATTAATAATAGCATTAATAACATTATTAACAGCATTAATAGCATTATTATTAGCATTAATAGCATTAATAATAGCATTATTAGCATTAATAATAGCATTAATAACATTATTAATAGCATTAATAGCATTATTATTAGCATTAATAGCATTAATAATAACATTATTAGCATTAATAAAAGCATTAATAACATTATTAATAGCATTAATAGTATTATTATTAGCATTAATAGCATTAATAATAGCATTATTAGCATTAATAATAGGATTAATAACATTATTAATAGCATTAATAGCATTATTATTAGCATTAATAGCATTAATAATAGCATTATTAGCATTAATAATAGCATTAATAACATTATTAATAGCATTAATAGCATTATTATTAGCATTAATAGCAATATTAATAGCATTAATAGGATAAATATTAGCATTATAGCATTAATAGCATAATTAATAGTATTAATAGCATTATTAATAGCATTAATAGCATTATTATTAGCATTAATAGCATTAATAATAGCATTAATAGCATTAATAATAGCATTAATAACATTATTAATAGCATTAATAGCATTATTATTAGCATTAATAGCATTATTATTAGCATTAATAGCATAAATAATGCCATTAATAGGATAAATATTAGCATTGATAGCATTAATAGCATAATTAATAGCATTAATAGCATTATTAATAGCATTAATAGCATTATTATTAGCATTAATAGCATTAATAGGATAAATATTAGCATTAATAGCATTAATAGCATTATTAATAGCATTATTATTGCATTAATAGCATTAATAATAGCATTATTAGCATTATAATAGCATTAATACATTATTAATAGCATTATATAGCATTATTATATAGCATTAATAGCATTATTATTAGCATTAATAGCATTAATAATACCATGAATAGGATAAATATTAGCATTAATAGCAATAATAGGATAAATATTAGCATTAATAGCATTATTAATAGCATTAATAATACCATTAATAGGATAAATAAGCATTAATAGCATTAATAGCATAATTAATAGCATTAATAGCATTAATAATAGCATTATTAGCATTAATAATAGCATTAATAACATTATTAATAGCATTAATAGCATTATTATTAGCATTAATAGCATTAATAGCATTATTATAGCATTAATAGCATTAATAATACCATTAATAGATAAATATTAGCATTAATAGCATTAATAGCATAAATAATAGCATTAATAGCATTATTAATAGCATTAATAGCATTATTATTATAGCATAAATAGCATTAATAATAGCATTATTAGCATTAATAATAGCATTAATAACATTATTAATAGCATTAATACATTATTATTAGCATTAATAGCATTAATAGTATTATTAATAGCATGAATAGCATTATTAATAGCATTAATAGATTAATAGCATTATTAATAGCATTATTAATAGCATTAATAGCATAAATAATAGAATTAATAGCATAAAAAATAGCATTAATAGCATTAGTATTAGCATAAAGAGCATTAATAGCAATATTATTAGCATGAATAGCATTATTAATAGCATTAATAGCATTAATAGGATAAATATTAGCATTAATAGCATTAATAGCATAATTAATAGCATTAATAGCATTTATTAATAGCATTAATAGCATTATTATAGCATTAATAGCATTAATAATAGCAGCATTATTAGCATTAATAATAGCATTAATACATTATTAATAGCATTAATAGCATTATTATTAGCATTAATTGCATATAATAGCATTATTATTAGCATTAATAGCATTAATAATACCATTAATAGGATAAATATTAGCATTAATAGCATTAATAGCATAAATAATTAGCTTTATAATAGCATTATTAATAGCATTATTATTAGCATGAATAGCATTAATAATAGCATTATTAGCATTAATAATAGCATTAATAGCATTATTAATAGCATTAATAGCATTATTATTAGCATAAATAGCATTAATAATAGCATTATTAGCATTAATAATAGCATTAATAACATTATTAATAGCATTAATAGCATTATTATTAGCATTAATAGCATTAATAATAGCATTATTAGCATTAATAATAGCATTAATAACATTATTAATAGCATTAATAGCATTATTATGAGCATTAATAGCATTATATAGTATTATTAATAGCATGAATAGCATTATTAATAGCATTAATAGGATTAATAGCATTATTAATAGCATTATTAATAGCATTAATAGCATAAATAATAGAATTAATAGCATAAAAAATAGCATTAATAGCATTAGTATTAGCATAAAGAGCATTAATAGCAATATTATTAGCATGAATAGCATTATTAATAGCATTAATAGCATTAATAGGATAAATATTAGCATTAATAGCATTAATAACATTATTATTAGCATTAATAGCATTAATAGCATTATTATTAGCATTAATAGCATTAATAATACCATTAATAGGATAAATATTAGCATTAATAGCATTAATAGCATAAATAATAGCATTAATAGCATTATTAATAGCATTAATAGCATTATTATTAGCATAAATAGCATTAATAATAGCATTATTAGCATTAATAATAGCATTAATAACATTATTAATAGCATTAATAGCATTATTATTAGCATTAATAGCATTAATAATAGCATTATTAGCATTAATAATAGCATTAATAACATTATTATTAGCATTAATATTATTATTTGTATTGAATTATTTATTATTTTTTATTTATTTTTTTTATTTTTTTAATTATTTTTTAATTATTTTTTTTATATTAAATTTATTATTTAGGCTGAGACCCAGTTCTCATTCAGGTCCGCTGGAAGGGCTGATATAATTAGCATATATTTAATTTTTTTATTATTATTTTTATTGAATTATTTATTATTTTTTATTTATTTTTTTATTATTTTTTAATTATTTTTTAATTATTTTTTTTATTATTAAATTTATTATTTAGGCTGAGACCCAGTTCTCATTCAGGTCCGCTGGAAGGGCTGATATAATTAGCATATATTTAAATTTTTTATTATTATTTTTATTGAATTATTTATTATTTTTTATTTATTTTTTTATTATTTTTTGATTATTTTTTAATTATTTTTTTTATTATTAAATTTATTATTTAGGCTGAGACCCAGTTCTCATTCAGGTCCGCTGGAAGGGCTGATATAATTAGCATATATTTAATTTTTTTATTATTATTTTTATTGAATTATTTATTATTTTTTATTTATTTTTTTATTATATTTTAATTATTTTTTAATTATTTTTTTTATTATTAAATTTATTATTTAGGCTGAGACCCAGTTCTCATTCAGGTCCGCTGGAAGGGCTGATATAATTAGCATATATTTAATTTTTTTATTATTATTTTTATTGAATTATTTATTATTTTTTATTTATTTTTTTATTATTTTTTAATTATTTTTTAATTATTTTTTTTATTATTAAATTTATTATTTAGGCTGAGACCCAGTTCTCATTCAGGTCCGCTGGAAGGGCTGATATAATTAGCATATATTTAATTTTTTTATTATTATTTTTATTGAATTATTTATTATTTTTTATTTATTTTTTTATTATTTTTTAATTATTTTTTAATTATTTTTTTTATTATTAAATGTATTTATTTTTTTAAGTCAGACTGAGACGCAGTTCTCATTCAGGTCCGTTTTTTTTTTTTTTTTTATTATTATTTTATTTAATTATTTATTTTTTTTTATTATTTTTTAATTATTTTTTTATTATTATTTTTATTATTAAATTTATTTATTTTTTTACTTGCGAGTGAGACACAGTTCTCATCAGGTCCGCATTTTTTTTTTTTTTTATTATTTTTTTTTATTTAATTATTTATTATTTTTTAATTATTTTTTAATTATTTTTTAATTATTTTTTAATTATTTTTTTTATTATTAAATTTATTTATTTTTTTACTTGCGAGTGAGACACAGTTCTCATTCAGGTCCGCCTTTTTTTTCCCCATTGACATACATTAGCGGTGTGTCGGCGATTTTATGGCCGGCCACCTGGTTCTATTTGTCGGCCCTAAAATCGCGGACACACCGCTAATGCATGCCTATGGGCAGTCAGTTCGAATTCTGATTGGTCGGCGTCCAATCCGAAATCGGGCTGACTGCCCATAGACATGCATTAGCGGTGTGTCCGCGATTTTAGGGCCGACAAATAGAACCAGGTGGCCGGCCATAAAATCGCAGACACACTGCTAATGTATGTCAATGGGGAAAAAAAAAGGCGGACCTGAATGAGAACTGTGTCTCACTCGCAAGTAAAAAAATAAATAAATTTAATAATAAAAAAAAGAATTTAAAACTAATTAAAAAATAATAAAAAAATAATTAAAAAATAATAAATAATTAAATAAAAATAATAATAAAAAAAAAAAAAAAATGCGGACCTGAATGAGAACTGTGTCTCAGTGTCACTTAAAAAAATAAATAAATTTAATAATAAAAAAAAGAATTAAAAAATAATTTAAAAATAATAAAAAAATGAGGGGCTCTTCTGATTGGCTGAGGGCAGTATACAGCGACCAATCAGAAGAGGGCCTCAGATCTCATTGAGGTAGAATGGCGGATTTTTCGTCCATTCTATCTTAATGAGAAGGAAGAGGACGTCGGAGGTGGAAGTTTGCGAAAAGAAGACAGAAGATCCCCGGGGCCGGACGAAGAAGCGGAGATGGCGGAAAGAAGAGAGAAGACCCCCGGGGCCGGAGGAACAGGACGCCTGGCCGGACGGAGGACTTGTGGATCGGACGGACGATCAGATGACTTGAAGGCATGTAAGTGATCGACGGGGACGTTAGGTTAGGGGACGGCGGGGGCTTCGGGTGTAGGGCCTTAGGTGACAGCGGCGTTAGGTTAGGGGACTGCGGGGGCTTAGGGTGTAGGGCTTTAGCGAGAGGGGCAGGGGGTAGACGGCGGGGCTTAGGGGGTATCGGCGGGGGCTTAGGATGCTGCGGGTCGGGGGTTAGGTGGTCGGGGCTTAGCGTGTACGGGTGCGGCGGACGGACTTAGGGGGTATCGGCGGGGGCCTAGGATGCTACGGGGGTTAGGGGGTAGGGGCTTAGGGGCGGCGGTGCCTTAGGGGGTAGGCGGCATGGCTTAGGGGGTATCGGCGGGGGCCTAGGATGCTACGGGGCTTAGGGGGTAGGGGCTTAGGGGCTGCTGCGGGGCTTAGGGGGTAGGGGCTTAAGGGCGGCGGTGGCTTAGGGGGTAGACGGCGGGGCTTAGGGGGTATCGGCGGGGGCTTAGGATGCTGCGGGTCGGGGGTTAGGTGGTCGGGGCTGCTGTGGGGCTTAGGGGGTAGGGGCTTAGGGGCGGCGGTGGCTTAGGGGGTAGACGGCGGGGCTTAGGGGGTATCGGCGGGGGCTTAGGATGCTGCGGGTCGGGGGTTAGGTGGTCGGGGCTTAGCGAGTAGGGGTGGGGCGGACTTAGGGGGTAGGGCCTTAGGTGCGGCGGGGTGGTTTTGTTGCGGGGTGGGTGTGCGGACATGGGGGTGGGTGTGCGGACATGGGGGGCTGTGCGGACATGGGGGTGGCTGTGCGGACATGGGGGTGGGTGTGCGGACATGGGGGGGCTGTGCGGACATGGGGTGGCTGTGCGGACAAGGGGGGGGGGCTGTGCGGACATGGCGGTGGGTGTGCGGACATGGGGGTGGCTGTGCGGAGATGGGGGGGCGGCTATGCGGACATGGGGGGCCTGTTTGGACCTGGGTGAGGCTGTGCGGACATTGGGGGGCGAGTTGTGGGTAGCGGGGAGCGGAGGCGGCTGTGCCGCCTCCGCTCCATGGTCCCCGGAAAGCGAGTTGCGGCTCAGGCAGCGACTCGCAATGAGGCCATTGCTCGCGCTACCTGAGCGGTAAATCGGTAAGGTTGTAGCCGAGGCTGTGGATCGATTTTGGGCCAGCGGCTCGCAATGGCCGCTTCGCGGCCATTGCTCGCCCTGGGCCAGCGACTCGCAATGGCCTCACGGCCATTGCTCGCGCAGCATTGGGCGCTTCGCGCCCAATGTTAAATTCGTATCCACATGACGACATCGGAAAGTGCGCGCGGAGGGGCGCTTTTCCGATTCGCGATTATATAATAGATATACACACAGGTGCTTCTCAATGAATTAGAGTATCATCAAAAAGTGCATTTATTACAGTAAATCCATACATAGAGTAAAATGCATACATTAGATAGAGTCATTACAAACAGAGTGATCTATTGCAATTGTTTATTTCTGTTAATGTTCATGATTATTGCTTACAGCCAATGAAAATCTGAAGGTCATTATATCAGAAAATTAAATTAGGGAGGATGAAGGGTTTGAGAGATAAAGTATTACCTAAATAGGTATCAGAGGCATCTGCTTCTGTGGTTATGAGAGTCACAACCACTATAAAAGCATATCACGGCTGCTGCAGTCCACAGCGTGGTGCATATAGAGTAGGGAGGATGAAGGGTGAAAAACCGTGCTGCCATATATCAAGAAACATCAGAGTGTGAATATAATATCAATTTATTAGTCAACGCATTTCAGGACTCCCTGGACCCTTCCTCAGGACAAATCAATACCATATTGCCATGTTTCAGGGTGTCACAGGGAGCCCTGAAACGCTTTGACTAATAAATCAATACATGTATTATATTCATCCTTTGATGTTTCGTGGAATACGGCAGCACGGTTTTTAACCCTTCATCCTCCCTACTTTAATTTTCTGAGAGAATGACCTTTGGGTTTTCATTGGCTGTAAGTCATAATCATCAACATTTACAGCAATAAACACTTGAAAAAGATCACCCTGTTTGTAATGACTCTATACAATATATATGTTTCACTTTTTGTATTGAATTATTGAATTACTGAAATAAATTAACTGATGATACACTAATTCATTGAGATGCACCTGTGAATATACATATGTATATACTAGCTGGGTGCCCGATGCACATGCATCGGGATTCTAGAAGAGCGAGTCTCTGACTCGCAATGGCCGCTTCGCGGCCAATGCTTCGCGCTGCTAAGGCGACTCGCCATGCCCGCTGCGCGGGCATAGCGAGTCGCCTTAGAACTGCTCGTAATGGCCGCTGCGCGGCCAATGCTTCGGGCGTATCCACATGACCACGCTGACTCGCAGCGCGAGCGGACTCAAAAGGGGCAAAAAACCCATTCGTGATTATATAATAGATATACAGTGCTTTATGAAAGTATTTGGCCCCCTTTAAATTTTTAACCTTCTGCCGCATGTCAGGCTTCAAACATATATATATTGGATATAAATTCTAATATTTTTGTGAAGAATCAACAACAAGTGGGACACAATCATGAAGTGGAACAAAATTTATTGGATATTTTAAACTTTTTTAACAAATGAAAAAATGAAAAGTGGGGCGTGCAATATTTCTTGGCCCCTTTACTTTCAGTGCAGAAACTCACTCCAGAAGTTCAGTGTGGATCTCTGAATGATCCAATCTTGTCCTAAATGACTGGTAATGATAAATAGAATCCACCTGTGTGTAATCAAGTCTCTGTATAAATGCACCTGCCCTGTGATAGTCTCGGATTTGGATACAAAAAGATTTCTCAAGTTTTAAACATCTCAAGGAGCACTGTGCAAGCGATCATATTGAAATGGAAGGAGTATCAGACCACTGCAAATCTACCAAGGCCCGACCATCCCTCTGAACTTTCATCTCGAAAAAGGAGAAGACTGATCAGAGATGCAGCCAAAAGGCCCATAATCGCTCTAGATGAACTGTAGAGATCTACAGCTGAGGTGGGAGAGTCTGTTCATAGGACAACAATCAGTCGTACACTGCACAAATCTGACCTTCATGGAAGAGTGGCAAGAAGAAAGCCATTTCTCAAAGATATCCATAAAAAGTCTCATTTGAAGTTTGCCACAAGCCTCCTGGGAGACACCAAACATGTGGAATAAAGTGCTCTGGTCAGATGAAACCAAAATCGAACTTTTTTTGGCCTAAAAGCAACAAAGCTCAGCACCCTCAAAACACCATCCCCACTGTCAAACATGGTGGTGGCAGCATCATGGTTTGGGCCTGCTTGGCTTCAGCAGGGACAGGGACGATGATTAAAATTGATGGGAAGATGGACGGAGCCAAATACAGGACCATTCTGGAAGGAAACCTGTAGGAGTCTGCAAAAGACCTGAGACTGTGGCGAAGACTTATCTTCCAACAAGATAATGATCCCAAACATAAAGCAAAATCTACAATGGAATGGTTCAAAAATAAACATATCCAGGTGTTAGAATGGCCAAGTCAAAGTCCAGACTTGAATCCAATCGAGAATCTGTGGAAAGAACTGAAAACTGCTGTTCACAAACGCTCTCCATCCAATCTCACTGAGCTCGAGCTGTTTCGCAAGGAAGAATGGGCAAGAATTTCAGCCTCTTGATGTGCAAAACTGCTAGAGATATACCCCAAGCTACTTGCAGCTATAATCGCAGCAAAAACTGGAGCTACAAAGTATTAACTCAAGGGGCAGAACAATATTACACGCCCCGCTTTTCAGTTTTTTATTTGTTAAAAAGTTTAAAATGTCCAATAAATTTCGTTCCACTTCACGACTGTGTTGGTTCTTCACAAAAAAAATTGAATTTATATTCTTATGTTTGAAGCCTGAAATGTGGCAAAAGGTTGAAGAGTCCAAGGGGGCCAAGTACTTTCACAAGGTGCTGTATATAATTAAATATACACAGTTAATACCATAAGTTTATATATGCTGTATAAAAAGACACATTCATGTTTTCTTAGTGCAGCCGGGATGGTAAAGCTCTCCACAGGGATGGTGAACAGTCTATTGGGGTGGTGATGGAGAGGGAGGCCACAGGTTGAGGAAGAAAGATGCAAACACAGTTCGTGGAGATCTTTACCTTTACTTGATGGTCAGTCAACTTCCCCCAGTGGGGTACTGTGCTCCTCCAAGGTGCAGCCAGGGTAGTTCCCAGATGA